>JADBJO010008032.1:7500-10000 GCA_016801955.1 Conus betulinus
TGTAGACTAGTAAATTATCTGTCCTTCCTTAATAAACACCACAGGCAAATGTGTGATTCCCGTTCATTTCTTGCACCAATCAGGCAAAGTCGCTATTTATAGCGCATGGGGGGTGGGGGGGGGGGGGGGGGGGGGGGGGGGGGTGGGGGGGGGGGGGCGGCGGGAGGGGGGGGGGGGGGGGGGGGGGGGGGGGGGGGGAGGAGACAGTGAGAGGATTTGTTTTCTGACATCTAGTCACGTGCGCAGGCAACAGTCACCGTGTTTGCTGTGAAAAATAGAATAAGTTTGAAAGGGAAAAAAAGAGACCGTCGTGTAGTCTCAGACCGAAACGGAAATCCATAGCATCATCTTAATCATCCTCATTCTCATCGATCAGCATAAAAAAAAATATGTCTCAAGTTCTGTGGCCCTTCAAGCCCTGCTCTCATGGTGACCTCAGTTTCGATGTCCTCTCCACGTTTGTGGTCTTGGTTTGGTTCCGTCGGGGTCACCGGTATCGGCGAGTCCATGGGGGCTGTCGTTGGACGGACGTGGTGGCACCCTCCGGAGGGAGAGCTCACTCACGCCAGCTCCGCGACTAAGCAATTATTGTCGTCAGTTGGGGGCTTAGTAGGTGGTGTCCTGCGTATGTTACATCAGAAACAGGCGCCACTGAACACCACCGAGGTGACTCGGCAGCAGTGCAGTGTCTCCCCCGGTGGGTTGCCTCTTGACGACTTGACATTGACTGCCCCTTGTGGATTGCCGGTGCCATGGCTGCGGCGGGGCCGACCGGGCTGCGGCTGTGGACAGGGTGTCGGAATGAGCGGCGTGGTGCACTGCACTGCCTGAGGTGGTGCAGAGGTGGGCCAGCAGCAAAAAAAAAAAAAAAAAAAAAAAAAAAAAAGAAGAGGCTGGGTCTGCTAGTTCATCGACTTGTGTCACGTATCTGTCAAACCGCCTCTCTCTCTCTCTCTCTCTCTCTCTCTCTCTCTCTCTCTCTCTCTCTCTCTCTCTCTGTCTCTGTCTCTCACACTCTGTCTCTCACCCCCCTCTCTCTCTATCTCTCTCTCTCTCTCTGTTCTCTCTCTCTCTCTCTCTCTCTCTCTCTCTCTCTCTCTCTCTCTCTCTCTCTCTCTCTCTCTCTCTCTCAGTGTGGAGGGGGACAAGACGTGGACAGTAGACGACATCGCTCGGACCCATCGTGTAGGACAGAGCAGAAACGGTGAACCCCGCCCAATAAAGGTGAAATTTAATCACTGGAACGACAAAATGGCAATTATTAGTAACAAAAGACTTCCGCACCAGATTGAAAGATAAAGGGATGTCTGTAGCCAACAACCTCACACGCATGCAAGCCACTGTTGTTGCCGAAGCGAAGAAAGCAGGGAAAGTGGCCTTTTTTTTTTTTTTTTTTTTTTTTTTTAGAAAGGGACGGTTAGTGGTGCAGCCCACGCTACAAGATCATCGAACCTACGTGGAAGTGGTGGATCCAAACGCCAAGCGGACATTGACGATGCCAACGACGACGACAGAGACGCTTCGCCAAGCCGATGAGAACACAGGGGTCAGAGAGGACGGTGCTTCCCCCCGACCACACAACAACGCAGGGGATTCCCCTCTTTGTTTTGTCACCAGCCAGCGTCACGGCCAACCTGCAGTTCAAGGTCGCCGCGTGCAAGTCGTGACAGGAGTGGGTCACGCCAGTTGAGTGTGTGCAGGATGTTTTCCACAACTAAAACAGTCTCCCTCCCCAAACAGCACACCTGCGAACAAAACTTCTGGTAAGAACCTTCCACGTCGTTCGGACAGAAATGCTGGGGGGGGGGGGGGGGGGGGGGGGGGGGGGGGGGGGGGGGGGGGACTCCATAGGACAGAGAGGACCATCCATGTGACTTGACCTTCCTGACGTACATGATTGAAAATCTATACAGTAAGCTCTATCGATATATCTTTCATAAAATACGTTGAACTCTTTGATTTCATTCGTATGACGGAAACTCTTGTAGATGACAAGTTTGATTATAATGGACTATTTACTGATTACATGAAGTATTCTGTGCCAGCAAAGAAACTGTCTAAGAAGGTAGAAAATTCTGGTGGTTGGTTATTGTTAATACGTAAATGTTTTGAGAGTTATGTAACGAGGTTACATTTTTAATGGCGAAAATACTGCGGCAGTAAAACTAGATAAATGCGTGTTTCAAGTTAATAAAGACACAGTGATGATTACAACGTACGTCGCTCCAGAAAGTGGTCCTGTTTATAACAACAAAATACAAAAAGATGGAATCATTTGGTTTAGAGAAATCATTCTTGAAAGTCTAAATAATGAAGATGTACACACCTGTTACTATGTGGGAGATTTCAACTCTAGGACAGGTCAGGAACAGCCCAGCTGGGCTGGGAATGAAGTATTTTGTTATTCTCCTTTTCTGATGATGATGATGATGATGACATGATGATGACGACGGCTAGCATGACTTTAGCAGACAGTCAAGGGATAAGTGTGAAAATAATT
>JADBJO010008032.1:20000-30000 GCA_016801955.1 Conus betulinus
GTGTTTTAGCTTTGCCTGAATATTTCTACGCTTTTCTATCAAGAGTCGTGTTTCATCGGTCATCGAGGTACATCATTTGGGTAGACTGTAATAACTTTGGTTGGGTGGCATACACTGCTTAACTAGACTGACGAAAGTATTAATAAAATGTTCAACGGTTTCTTCACTAGTTCTCATATTTAAGATGTATTGCCAGTCAACAAGATGTAACAATCGGCAAAATTCGTCTGTGTTTAGTTTATTGTAGTTAAATATAGTTCTTTTTCAATTGCTACCGTTTTTAAATTGTGTTTGTAAGGGGCAAACATGGAATACTGTTATGGCTAAGGACTGTGGGTAAGACTTGTGTTGTTGCTAAATCGGGGGGGGGGGGGGGGGGGGGGGGGGGGGTGAGGTCTGAATGATGAGGTCTAGACAAGCTGATGAAGTGTCGGTGATTGAGATTGGTTCAGTCACAAACTGGGGAAGACTGTGTAACTGAATGATTTCTGTTAGACGTTGAAAGGGCTTGTCCAGGCATTCTGTGTTAAAGTCACCTAGTACATAGAACGGTCGAGCTGTATTGTTGACTTTCCTTAACCTGCCTCTCACAAGATCCTAACAGCGTTATCAGCGCACTGGGTGGACGACGATAAAAGGAACCAATTAGAACGCTCGTCTAGTTGAGTTTGGTTTCAGCCCAAACGGCTTCTACTGTATGGACTTGAAGATCCGGGTCACAGGTTTACAATATCACCAGTTTCAAAGTTAAATGGCTACTCCTCCGTGGGGGGTCATTATCTCGGTCACGCCCGCCCGACGGAGAGGGGGGAGGGGAGGGGAAGGCGGTGTGTGTGTGTGTGTGTGTGTGTGGTGTGTGTGTGAAATTTGAGTAGGCATATCGAATCAATTGATACAGACTCAGGGGGGAGTGAGGAAAGGGGGGGGGGGGGGGGGGGGGGGGGCGAGGGCAGCCACGAAGGAAGGTTCAACGAACAGGAAACTAGGCAAGAAATGAATCCGACGTGCAGAGGTCAGTGTTGACGTCTGTTACGGAGGACTCGGTATAATTCCCTTGTACCTGTATCGGCGGGTGAACTGATACACCTCAGAACTGTGGGCGACCAGAATTTGACGTTTAAAAAAAAAAAAAAAAACGAAAAAAGGGGGGGGGGGGGGGGGGGGGGGGGGGGGGGGGGAGCGGGAGCGGGGGGGTGGGGTGGGAGGGGGCACGCAAGAACAGAGCAGTGGATGTGGGCAACTAACACGCTCTAAGTCAACCTCACGCGCTCCCCGCATCCGCTCACTGCCCAACCTTTGAATGCAACTGGTTACGTTTGGCCGTCAAACCCCACAGGCACCTTATAGTTCTGATATGAAAACCCCCATAGGCACCTCACAGTTCTGATCTGATCACTGGGCAGAAATAAGTGAAGATGGGATGGGAAGAGGGAGAGGTAAGGGAAGAATATCAGACGGGTGGTCGGGCAGGATCGGCAGAGTTGGCATGAAGAGACCTGTCGACTCAAATAACACAAAAATTTAAAAAAAAACAAAAAAAAATTAAAAAAAAAATAAAAAAAAAAAAGTCTTAGTGACGCAAGACAGAGCGTCTAACATGCCATAAATTAAGTCAATTGCAAGACACACAACTACACCACTACACAATAAATCATAAGACAATGTGGATCAGGTACAATCAAGTAGGTGAACAATGACTCGAGTTCTTAGGGTATGCATCGTTTGATTGTCCATCTCCTGACAGTGCGCATCACAGTGCACACAGGTAGACCCCAAGACAACAGGACCAGACATATGACTATGATAAATGAACTTCTTCTTCGGCAGGCGGATGTTGTCATTTTTGTTTTTCCACTCATGTCCGCCAATGAAAACCCCAAGATACCCGTTCGGTGCCTGGTCTGTAGCACAGGTACCAACTAGTTCCTTGTCAACGCAGGTTCCATATCAAATCAGAATAGAATTGGCTCAAAAATGTTACCTGCACACGTCTGTTAACACACTTGTTACATGCGGGGGTACTTCTTCCTTTTTTTTTTTAATGCAAAAGCTAACATAAAAAAAAAATACACAGAAAAAAAAAAAATCAGCATTCCTTGATCTTTAAGAATGAAAGAAAGTATGGAGGAAGCACAGAGTCAAAAAAAAAAAAAAAAAAGAATGAAACCACATGCAAACTAATCTTTGTCTATGGCTCCAATTTAACGTCGACATGTTATTCTTATAACATCATTTCGTTTTGGGATGAAAACAATACTGTCCCTACACCAAGCGTCAGTGATTTTATTGATTTTCCTTTTTTTTTTTTTCTTAAGAGTCAGGCCCTTTCTGGCCATATCAGCACGCACCCTGATCAGACCTTCATTTATATAAATCCTGGATGCTGACGGGCCAGAGGAGGCCTGAGACAGTTTCCTGCCATCCATCTTGCTCAGACCACTCCCAGCTCTCCTGAGGACCTGCTTGAATGTGTAAGAGTGTGAATGTCACCAGCACTGGTCGGGTGAACTGAGACCCCTGAGCCGCCTGACGTTCCACCCTGTGGCTCCAGGGCGTGGACAGGGATATCCACACACCGACATCCCTGGCCACAGTTTGAACGATGACGTCGGTGTTCTCTCTCCAGCCGACTCAGGCACGGAGCTGAAGCGGAGATGATTTCGCCGTCTGTATTGTTCCGGATCGTCCACTCGCTCCTGCAGCACTCGGATCTCTTTGTCCTTAGCCTCCAGCTGCTCTCTGAGCCCCCACTGTCTCCTTCCTCAATTCGTTGGTCACCTGGGCAGCCACAGCCTTGGACAGCAATCCCAGTACAACTGGATCGAACATGGCTGCCTTCACCTCCCCCCTCACTGTCCCAGCAGACGACATGGTGGGCTGGAGAGACGCACTCTGATGCGTTGTTTCCAACAGTGTGCTGGACAAGAAATCTGGATGGATTATTGTGTCGCCACTGTCCGATCCCGTGAAACTGACGTCAGGACACAGTCTCTTGCCTTGGATCTGAACAACCAGGGGTAAGGGGGGGAGGGGGGGGGGGGGCGAAGAAGCAGGACGCTTAGCGTTCTCGTTTGACATATGTGCGAATACACACAACTGGACGGACATATCGTGCTGAAGAAATAATTACCCATACCATTTTCAACTTGCTGGATGAGTAACAGCAAACACAAGAAACATAAAAGATATTGGCTACGTTAGGACACGCCTCATACCTTTGTGTTTCCAGAGACAGGAAAGACGCGCAAGTTAAAGCACAGACACCTGCCTTTCTCTCTGTCTTCCTGCACTCTCCCGACCCTGTAAATGTTTGAAATGATAGGCTTGATGTTCTCTAAATCAAAATGATGTTCTCTTCAGACTCATATTTCTATGAAATATCACTCACGAAAACAACTGAATACAGCTGAATAAAGTCACTTAGTAGGTCAATACACTCCAAACACAGCACATTATCACACTAGTCCATCCAAGTAAGCACTCTTCCCCACATAGGCCAATAAACCTTGTTGTTTCCTTCAACACAGCAACATTCATTCAAGGGGAGTCCGAACTTGCAGTTGTTCAGTGATCCGCCATCACCGTCAACCCCATTATGATGGGTTCATTGGTATCTGTCGTCGCTTGCGGTTGTAAGATTGTGGGACTAGGGAATACAGGGTGTCTATTTGTGCTTGGAAGTTGCTGATGGAACTGCCGGCGGTGGAGTGTTCTTGGTGGATGATGTCGTACGATCACAAGGTCACAGGTCATACTGTAAAGGTGCAGGACTAGGGTATAAGGAGGCTTTTCACTTCAGACTGTAAAGTGGTGGGACTGGGGTATAAGGAGGCTTCACAGTACAGACTGTAAAGTGGTGGGACTGGGGTATAAGAAGGCTTCACAGTTCAGACTGTAAAGTGGTGGGACTGGGGTATAAGAAGCTTCACAGTTCATACTGTAGAGTGGTGGGACTGGGGTATAAGAAGGCTTCACAGTACAGACTGTAAAGTGGGGGGGGGGGGGGGGGGGGGGCTGGGGTGTAAAAGGGGCTTCACACTTCAGACTGTAAAGGGATGGGACTGGTATAATAAGAGCTACACACTTCAGCCTGTAAGGAGATGGAACTGGTGTATAAGGGGGCTTCACACTTCAGACTGTAAAGGATGGGACCTGGTCATAAGCGCTACACACTTCAGCCTGTAAGGAGATGGAACTGGTGTATAAGGGGGCTTCACACTTCAGACTGTAAAGGGATGGGACCTGGTCATAAGCGCTACACACTTCAGCCTGTAAGGAGATGGAACTGGTGAATAAGGGGGCTTCACACTTCAGACTGTAAAGGGATGGGACCTGGTCATAAGCGCTACACACTTCAGCCTGTAAGGAGATGGAACTGGTGTATAAGGGAGCTTCACACTTCAGACTGTAAAGGGATGGGACCTGGTCATAAGCGCTACACACTTCAGCCTGTAAGGAGATGGAACTGGTGTATAAGGGGGCTTCACACTTCAGACTGTAAAGGGATGGGACCTGGTCATAAGCGCTACACACTTCAGCCTGTAAGGAGATGGAACTGGTGTATAAGGGGGCTTCACACTTCAGACTGTAAAGGGATGGGACCTGGTCATAAGCGCTACACACTTCAGCCTGTAAGGAGATGGAACTGGTGTATAAGGGGGCTTCACACTTCAGACTGTAAAGGGATGGGACCTGGTCATAAGCGCTACACACTTCAGCCTGTAAGGAGATGGGACTGGTGTATAAGGGGGCTTCACACTTCAGACTGTAAAGGGATGGGACCTGGTCATAAGCGCTACACACTTCAGCCTGTAAGGAGATGGAACTGGTGTATAAGGGGGCTTCACACTTCAGACTGTAAAGGGATGGGACCTGGTCATAAGCGCTACACACTTCAGCCTGTAAAGGAGATGGAACTGGTGTATAAGGGGGCTTCACACTTCAGGCTGTAAAGGGATGGGACCTGGTCATAAGCGCTACACACTTCAGCCTGTAAGGAGATGGAACTGGTGTATAAGGGGGCTTCACACGTCAGGCTGTAAAGGGATGGGACCTGGTCATAAGCGCTACACACTTCAGCCTGTAAGCAGATGGAACTGGTGTATAAGGGGGCTTCACACGTCAGACTGTAAAGGGATGGGACCTGGTCATAAGCGCTACACACTTCAGCCTGTAAGGAGATGGAACTGGTGTATAAGGGGGCTTCACACGTCAGACTGTAAAGGGATGGGACCTGGTCATAAGCGCTACACACTTCAGCCTGTAAGGAGATGGAACTGGTGTATAAGGGGGCTTCACACGTCAGGCTGTAAACGCACGGGGCTGGGACATAAGGAAGTTTCACATGTCAGATTGTATAGGGATGGGACAAGGGTATAAGGGGGGCTTTACATGTCAGATTGAAAAAGGTAAAGAAGAAGGAGAAGAAGAAGAGGTGGTGGTGGAGGAGGAGGAGGAGGAGGAAGAGAAGAGAAGAAGAAGAAGAAAAGAAGAAAGAAGAAGAAGAGGAGGAGAAGAGAAGGAGTAGAAGAAGAAGAAGAAGAGGAGGAAGAGGAGGAGGAGGAGGAGGAGGAGGAGGAACAATGACAACAACAACACAACAGCAAGAATAACAGGAACAAGAACAAGAAGAACAGCAAGGAAAAACAACAACAACAACAACAACAACAACAACACAACAACAACAACAAAAACAACCAAACAAGAAAGCAGGATAGTCATAGTTACTGTTTGTATTTATCATTTTCCCTGCTTTAATGGTTTATGGTAGCTTTTTCATTGGCCAGACATACTGTAATCAAGACCCATAAATCCGTACTTAGGACATATTCAAACGTCTTTATGGCTATGGCTTCACAGTCGTATTTAGTGTTTGCATGTGTCATAAATACTGCTGGAAATGTTCATAATAACGATCAAAGTTACCGATTGCGTTGATATGGCTACTATTTACATTGCCATAATTATTAACTCAGCGTCATAATTACTGTTTGCCTGCTGGGTTACTATTTCAAGGGTCGTAACAACAGTATTTTAGTACAGGTTTTCATGTATTTTCGAAATGATCCAACGACTAACCTAAACACATAACTCAGAAGTGAAAAGATGATAAAATATTATTGTGAAAATGAGAAAAAAAAAATCATAGATAATAGTCATCACACGTGTGGTAATTACATACAGGCAAGAAGCGAAAGTATTGGACTATGAGAGTGGTACAGCACGCAATTCAATACTCATAGACACTATATTTTGAGGGGGAGGGAGGTGTGTGTGTGTGTGTGGGGGGGGGGGGGGGTTGTTTAGTTTTGCATTGTTTGTGACTGTTTGCTTGGTCGTGTTCATTGTTGTCCTGGGTATTCACCTTACTGCGCAGTACAGAGAAACTGCTGATAGAGAGCAGGGGGGGGGGGGGGGGGGGGGGGGGGGGGGGGGGGTAGGGGCGTGGGGTTGAGAGGGTTCGTGGGCAGGAGCGGGAACGCACTGAAAGCGGATGACGCAGACAGTCGACTAGTCCCCCCCCCCAGCAAATCCCGGATGTTGGTCAAAGGGAACACCTGAAGTGACAGCCATGCAAGCTCCTACGTGGAGTTTGGAAACAGAGATGGTACAGATGGTACGTGCATTTGTGTGTGAGAACTTATTTCGGGCCGAAGCTAAACAATAATCCTCATGGCGATGTCCGTTGTGTGTTTTGTGTGGAGGACGAGTCGCCTGATTCTGTTCACCTCCCTGGTTTTCAGCAGCACCTCCGAGGTGGCAGTAAACAGCATCGTGTGTACCATAGACCACAGCGAACTGGGCAAGATGCCATGTGAACATCGTGAACAGTTTGTAGCATGCGCCTATTTCTGGTCGTTACTCGACCCCTTCCCCGTCTTCACCAGATGAAAACGCAACTACAGTGATTTCAGTGAATTGCTCTTCTGACAGCTCAAGTAATACGACAAAGATGGCAGGCCCCAGGAACACGAAGGAGTTCAAGCATTTAGGCCCTTTCAATGCTACAAAAGAGGACTTCGCTGAGCGGAAAGAATTACGTACTGTGCGCGTTTCTTATGATGCACACGTGACCTTCAAATCCATCAGAGAAATATTTTCTGTACCAGTGTTGACTTCTGTCAGCCTCACCTATTGCAACCTCTCTCCAATGCCTTCGGGTATTTTTCGCAACATCACATCCAGTGTGGACAGCGTTGTACTGGATAACAATCCATACTCTCGGATGTACTTCATGGATGCTTTCTGTGATTTACACTTTCTGCGCAGTCTCAGTCTTCGTGCCTGCAGCTTACGTGCCATGACGTCATCATGCCCATTGCAACAACTCTCCACGTTAGATTTGACAAATAATGCCCTGACAGATTTTCTCTGTTTTTCGGCGTCGTTGGAGTCATTATACCCTGCATTATCTACTTATCTTGAAGAAAAATAAGATCCGTTCCGTTAGATTCCTGGAGAAATGTTTGCCATTATTAGCACACCTTGACATGTCCTATAACTTTATCACAGTCTATGACCCTTTCATGTTTACTTCCTCTCGACTTCCCACACTTGAAAAAAAAAACTTGTTTTATATCATCAGTTTAGACCGCGTTACTGGGAGAGCAGTGATAACAATCTGACCAAGATTGTGATTGGTAATTATACATTCAGCCATGAACACCTGGAAGAGCTCGATCTGAGTCACAATGAACTGGACTTTGCAGCAGATCGGGGGAACATCGGAAAGCATGCTTTCGCAAACTGTAGTGGACTGAGACACTTAAACCTTACTTCAAATGATTTCACGTTTGTAAAGGATACACGCTTTTTAGAATTATTCGGGCGTTTGCATTCCTTGGTCAGTTTGTCTGTGTCAAGCAGTCACTTCCAATCAGTGTCGCCCAGAACTTTCGCTAACTTCCGTAACTTAACTACGTTGCATCTTGACAACAACATGATTGCTCATCTGCCTGACGGGACCTTTGATTCACTGCAGAGACTGACCGCCTTGTTTCTTCACAACAACAAAATTAGAACAATAAGCGAGCACACATTTAGCAGCCATTTGAGGGAGAGTCTGTCAGTGTTAACTTTAGGCTTTAATCCATTTATCTGTTCTTGTGATCTACTGTGGTTTGCTCACTGGTATCGCAGGGAAGAACCTAAATTTCTAATGGTTCAAATGGTCGTGACGATTGCAGTTGTCAGAATTTTGCCGGAATGCCATTAGTTAAATTCTCCTTGCCAGAGCAAGCCTGTCTGCTGAGCCATGAGAGCAACGTTCTCCTCATTCAGTTCTGCAGTCTCTTCATCATCTCCCTTACGCTGGTGTCGCTTGTGTTCCGTTATCGTTGGCAGATCCGGTTGCTGATGTATGAGGTGTTTCGGGGCCGTGACGGGCTGGAAGGAAACCGACCCAAAAGACTATGACTTCGACGTCTTCGTGTGCTACGCCTCTGACGACCTCCTCTGGGTGCGTCAGCAGCTGATGCCTATGCTGGAGAACGAGCTGGGACTGAGGCTGTGTGTCCACGAGAGAGACTTCATCCCGGGCTGCCACATCGTGGACAACATCGTGCGGTGCGTGGAGAGGAGCCAGAAGATCCTGATGGTCTTCTCCACACTTCGTTCGCAGTCAGTGGTGTCAGTTTGAGCTGGCCCTGTGTCTGACACACGTGCTAGAGCAGAATGATGCTCTGATCGTGGTGTGCTTGGATGACGTCACCTCGCGTCGAATGACGTCGGCCATGAGGGCGGTGGTGAAAACGACGACGTACATTCAGTGGAAGGAGGAGGAGGAGGATGATGTGTGCTTCTTTCTGGGGACGTCTTCGTCTGGGTCTGCATGAGATTGTTCTCCATAATGAACATGTTGTCTAACGCGGCGTTGTCGGCCTTTGTGTCCGTGTAGTAACCTTCACCAGTGACCCAAGTAAAGTCAGTCTTCATTAACTGAACTGGTTTTCTTAACATCAGAACGGTATCCATTTTTCTTTTGTCAAAAGACTTTTTTTGTTAATAATGCATGTATAGAGATTTTTACCTATGTCAGTAAGAGCAACTGCTAGCGGCCAGGGCATATTTTTAATGTTCATGATCTTCTCTTTCTGAGGCCAATATACACATTCTCCTATACGTATTTTTAACCTTCTTCTATATATGGCTTTAATGTTTGATGATCTTCTCAATCTGAGGCCACTGTACACATTCTCCTATACATCGCTTTAATGTTTTATGGTCTCAATCTGAGGTCACTGTACACATTCTCCTACACGTGTTTTTTAATGTTTTATGGTCTTCTCAATCTGAGGCCACTCTACACATTCTCCTATACATATTTTTGTTGTTAGATGATCTTCTCAAAGTGAAGCCGTACACAATCTATATATATATATATATATAGATATATATATGAATATATATATATATATATATATATATATATATATATATATATATATATATATATATATATATATTATAATTGTTATGATCTTCTCTCAATCTGAGGCCATTGTGCACATTCTCTTATAAATATTTCTAATGTTTGATGATCTAGATCTAAAGTCTCCTTTACACATTTTTGGTGTTCCATTATCTTTTCAATCTCAGGCCACTGTACACATTCCCCCTTACAAATTTGTTAATGTTTTATGATCTTCTGAATTTGAGGCCACTGAACACGTCATTCTCCTATAGATGTCTTCTAGTGTTTTATGATCTTCTCAATCTCAGGCCACTGTACACATTCTCCTATACAAATTTTTCAAAATGTTTTATACTTTCTCAATCTGAGGCCACTGTACACATTCTCTTATACATATTTTCAATGTTTGATGATCTTCTCAATCTGAGACCATTGTACACATTCCCCTTTTACCTATTTGTTAATGTTTTATGATCTTCTCAATCTGAGGCCACAGAACACGTCATTCTCCTATAGATATCTTGTAGTGTTTAATGATTTTCTCAATCTGAGGCCACTGTACACATTCTCCTATACATATATTTTTTT
>JADBJO010008032.1:41341-48841 GCA_016801955.1 Conus betulinus
TATCAGCCTCTCTCTCTCTCTTCTGCTCTCACGTCTCTCTCTCGTGGAGGCTGGTGTGAGAAAAAAAGATTTGTTATTAATTGCCTATCTCAGTACCCGTGTATAAATTAGAGTTCGTTACTCCTCCTGATTCTCTCTTCTCTCTCTCTCTCGCTCTCTCTCGCTATCTGCTCTCATCTCCTCTTCTCTCGATCTCTCCTCCTATCGGTGTGGGAGGGTGGAAACAAAGGATGGTTATTGCTATCTCAAACCTGGTTTTTAAAAACAGGATTACGTTTCTACTCTCTCTCTCTCTCGATCATCCTCTACGCTCTCCTCTCTCCCTTCTCATCTCTCGCGGGTGGTGGAAACAAGGATTGTATTGCTTTTATTACCCTGGTAAATAGAATGCGTTCTCTCTCTCTCTATCTACTCCTTATCCTCCTCTCTCTCTCTCCTTCATCTCTCTCTCTCTTCTCTCTCTCCACGTGCTCATGTAACTTTGGCTGAATGCTGTCCATCTCATTTACTCTAAGCCAACTCTTCGCACCATTCCCCCCCCCCCCCCCCCCTGATTGCTTCATCCTTTTTTTTTTGTTTTTTTTTGCATTTGCATTCATTGTCAGTGGGTGTAGACAGTAACAGTAGGCAACCTACCGGAGGCGAAGACACTCCTCACTGCTGCACGAGTCACTTCGGGTGGGTGTCAGAAATGTGCGCCTGGTCGGATCTAGATATAGGTTAGGAATGCCTATTAATCAGCCCCCTACTGACAACCAAGGACTGCTTTCTTGCAGGGCGCGGCGTCGAGGTGAGCTCTCCCACTCCGGATGGGGGCCACCACATTGAGGGACCTTCCTTATTTAGCGAGTCCTCCCTTGGATAGGAGGAAGGGCATGCCCACCCTGGGAGAAACAGTCACACTGAAAGAGGGCGTGTGCCGCCTTAAAGGGAAGAGTTACCCCGAGGAGGGCATATCTGTCCTTTCGAGAGGCGTGTTACGCCAAAATAAGACCGTGACACCCTGGGGAGGGCGTTGTCGTACTGTAGGAGGGCGTGTGACATCCATACGGCCGTGATTACCCGAGGAGGGGCATATTCGATCCTTTAGGAGGCCGTGGTACGTGTTACCCCGTGGTGAGGAGGGCGTTTCGTCCTTTAGGAGGGGCGTGTTACCGCCCATACAGACCGTGACACCCTGAGGAGGGCCTTCTATCCTTTAGCGAGGGCGTGTTACTGCCCTTACAGACCCGTGACACCGCTGAGGAGGGCATTCTATCCTTTAGGAGGGCGTGTTACTCGCCCTACAGAACCGTGACACCTGAGGAGGGCCATTCTATCCTTTAGGAGGGCGTGTTACCCGCCCTTACAGGACCGGGACACCCTGAGGAGGGCGCATTATATCCTTTAGGAGGGAGTGTTACCGCCCTTACAGACGTGACACCTGAGGAGGGCATTCTATCTCGAAAAGGGCTTGTTACTCAAGAGAGGAACCAAGGACCTGCAAAACCTCTTGAGATGGACGAGGGCCAGAGGAAGGTCACATCCTCTTCTCAGAAGGGCGCGTGGCCCTGTTAAAAGGACCCCGCTTCTTCTGGCGACGCGAAAGCGTGCATTCAGCAGCTATCTTTCATCATTACCCTCCCCCACCATCACACTCTAACCGCCCCCACCACCAAGATTCCCCCCCCCCCCCCCCCCCCCCCCCCGCCCACCGCCATTCCATGCTTCCTCCATCAATGGACCACACAGTTCCCCATTCTTCAACACGCAAAAACCAATACCAACACACCAACACATCTTTCTTTTTTTTTGTTGTTTAATTGTTGTAACGAGGCCTGAAATCGCGGAGAGAGATTAGAAAAAGAAACAAAAACGAAAAAAAAAAAAAAAGGGAAAAACAAAGAAAAAAAATTGAAAGAAAAAAAAGGAAAGTAACAAAAAAAAAAAAAAAGAAGAAGAAGAAAGATAGAAGAAGAAAAAAAGAAAGAACCTAATTCCTAATTCTCCTGGAACTGGCTGCCGTAGATCACGTGAGTTTCTAGGAAGAGGGTTGGGTCTGATTGTTTGCCTCTGTTCACGCAGAAGGGCTCAGTACAGGTATGCGGTGGACAAGGTTCTGGGAGTACACTGGTGAAAGGGGGCCACAGATGTCTTTCTGGCCGGTAGATGTGAGAATTGAAGGGAGGGAGAGGAGAGAGAGGAGAGGAGAGAGAGAGAGTGAGGAGAGAGGAGAGAGAGGAGAGAGAGGAGAGAGGAGAGAGAGACAGAGAGACACGAGACCGAGAGAAACAGAGAGAGACAGAGAGAGTCAAAGTCAAAAATGTTTTAATGTCAGGCCTCCGGTCCATGGACATGGGAGCAATAGCACAGCAAGAATATTTTGGATTGAATAAGCTGCATCTGTAAGTTTTAACGCTTTGTAAACACAATTAGATAACCGTAAAAGAATACCTTCGTGTTCACTTGACAATAAGTAGGTAGAATTTAAACATACATGGCTTACGGAAGAACTTGTGCTGAATACGTTCGTTTCTTATTTCAAAGGTACATCGGACACATAAGAACAACATGGAATTCAATTTCTGGTGTGTTTCTGCAGAACGGACACAATTTATTTTTAATCACTGTTCTTTATGTACTGTAAGAAATGTGGATTCAGAGGAGACATTCCAACTCGAAATCTTGCACACAGAGAGAGAGAGAGAGAGAGAGAGAGAGAGAGGAGAGGAGAGAGAGAGAGAGAGAGGGGGGAGGGGGATACTGTCCTCTCTATTCGAAATGACATGTCTGCGTGAAAGAATATTCAAAATAATGAGTTTTTCACTGGCTCAGCTTCTTAAAGTGTTTTGTAGAGATGTATGAAAAGTTAACGCTGATTATGAATTCAACACAGATCCGGCGTGTGCATGAATTCACACACACACACACAACACACACACACACACACACACACACACACACACACACACACACACACACACACACTTCTCTTTGTCTGTCTGATTGTCACGCACGTCTTTCTCTCTCTCTATATGTATATATATGAAAAACAAGGTGTCTGCCCCTATCTGTCTGTCTGTGTCTGTGCACTGTATCTGCGTCTGTCTGTCTGTCTGTCTGTCGTCTGTCTGTCTGTCTGTCTCTTTGTCTGTCTGTCTGTCTGTTCTCTCTCTCTCTCTCTCTCTCTCTCTCTCTCTCTATATCTCTCTGTATTCCTCCTCCTCCTCTATCCTTCTCCTCCTGCTCCTGATCATCTGTCACCATTTACTCCCAGAAAATCTGCGTCCATACAGCTTACGGGGGGGGGGGGGGGGGGGGGAAGGAAAATTGACAAAAGCTGTCTCTCTCTCTCTCGTTAAAAAAAAAAAGAAATAAAATGTCACCATTTACTCAGTGAAAAACTACAGAGTCAATATTCACCCCACTCAGACCCAGACCAGACCCAGACCCAGACCCAGACCAGACCCAGACCAGACCCAGACCAGACCCAGACCAGACCCAGACCCAGACCAGACCCAGACCCAGACCCAGGCCCAGACGCGGACCCAGACCCGGACCCAGACCAGACCCAGACCCAGACCCAGACCCAGATCTATACCTAAACCCAGCCGTGGATAGGTGGTCATCCCATTTTCCAGTGTGGTTGAAGAGAAAAGCATCGTCCTGTCCTGACAGTCTGATTAGTTCCAGACTTCTGACCACCACCAGACGGTCTTGTCAGCCTGGTTGGAGGCTTGAAATGCTATGAATTATAAGCTCCCCTCTGAAATTGCGACCCTTGTATATATTCTGACATTCGTCGCTTGAGCACTTATTCTCGTGATAATTTAAACATGATGCCTTTTTATAGTAAACCAAAGAGTCCTTTTACTAAATCGTAGAACGCAACGCATAAGCAGAAGCAACATTACCACTCAAAAACACATGTTCTGATCTCTAAGCCACTATAAAAAAAAAGACAGTTTAATGCGACAATCTGAACGACGAAAGGAGATAATGAACACAGAAATGACTTAGTAGAGAGGCAAAGTGTCTGCTTTAGCTGGGGGGTATAGGAAACATAATCATGTGTGTGTGTGCGTGCGTGCGTGCGTGCGTGCGAGCGTGCGTGCGCGCACACGCACGCGCGCGCGCGCGTTTGTGTGTGTGTGTGTGTGTGTGTGTGTGTGTGTGTGTGTGTGTGTGTGTGTGTGTAAGAGAGAGGAGAGAGAGAGAGAGAGAGAGAGAGAGAGAGAGAGAGAGAGAGAGAGAGAGAGAGAGAGAGAGAGAGAGAGAGAGAGAGAGAGTACAGAGGGAGAGAGAGAACTAGAGGTAGAGAGAAAAAGAGAGAGAGTTTTGTAAAGCCACTTAGATAACATGACAGATGATTAGGAGTGGCTGAATCTTACATCATAATGACATCAGTCCAACGCACTTCTCTGGTCTTACCACACACCTCAGTAACGAACGAGCGTTCTGAGAAGAGCCTTCACATTAGTACTATTACATCATTGAGTTTATTACAACCTGACTGAACTAATGGGTATTCTTAAGGGAGAAAAAAAAAAAAAAAAAAACAGGTCCACATCAGTACCTTAATTCACCGATCCTCTTACGACCTCTGAAATTTGTGATCCCTGGAGGCAGAAGTCATTGATCTCATGAAAACCTCCAGAGCAGGTTGGACGGAGGAGGCTGAGGAGACTGGGGTGACGAGGTTGAGGGAGTGAGGCTCGGGAAGATGAGGAGGACGACATGCTGGGTGCATGGATCGTAACTTCTGCTGGTTGCCTACGTTTTTCTGATGATGCTTTCTCTATGGATAAAAAAGAAACATATCCTCGGCCAGTCATTGTCGTCAATAAGGAGCTAAATAAGCGATGTCCTCCGCATGTCTAGTCAGAGCAGGCTGAGGTGACTCGACAGCAGTGCAGTATTTCCTCCGGTGCGTGGCCTGAAGGCAGCCCTATGTTAACTGCTCTGTACTAATTATGGTAGTTGATCATGGGTGAAGAATATGGATAAAAGATCTTCAAGGCGGGGGGAGGTGGTGGAGGATCCTGTTGAAAGCTAAAGATCAGGCTGAGGGTTCGTTGCTCCAATCACCGTGACAGACGATCATGACCAACAATGATGGCTCATTATCGTGGCTGGAGAGCAAGGCTAAAGACTAAGGTTAAACATCAGCAGAGCTGAAGATGATTCTAAAGATTATGTTTGAAGATTATGGTTTGATATCTCAACAGCTGAAAACCATAACCGAAATTCATCCTCACTGAAGACCATGTCTCCAGTTCCTTCCAGCTGAAGACCATAGCTGATGATGATGATCATGCTTGAAAACCAAGGCGGAAGGTCATCAGAACTACAGAACCTGGCTGATGTCCATTCCAGCTAAAAGCCAAGGCTAAAGTTCGTTTTGGCTGAAGACCAAGACCCAAGGCTGAATTTAATTAGCGGGTGACGTTTTATCATGGTCGAAGATCATTATAGCTCAAGTTTGTTATAGCTGAAGATTAGGGATGAAGATAGCATTTGACTGTCATCATAGCTGAACATTACCTTGGCTGTAGTTTATTAGTGCTAAAGATCAGGACTGGGGATCATAATGGCTAAACGTCATCATGCCTGAAGATCATAATGGCTGAAGATAATCATGTCTGGGAATCACCATTGCTAAAGGTCGTGTCTGAAGATCATAAAGGCTGAAGATCATCATGTTTGAATATCGTCATTGCTTAAGATCATGGCTGAAGATCCTAAAGGCTGAAGATCATGATGTCTGAGTATCATCAATGCTAAAGATTATGGCTAAAGTTTGTAGTTTATCACAGATGAAGATCACCATGGCTAAAAGTCACCATAACTGAAGATCATCATGGCTCAAGATCACGGATGAGGATCATCCTAGCAGAAGGTCATTAAATGAAGATCATCATAGTGGAAAATGAAAGGTCAATGTCAACAAGATTTCAGAGCCAGAGTCAATAACCTCATGGATGAACTTCAGCCTCCACAAATAACAAGTTACTGCAAAAAAAACAGCAGTTTAGTGTTGGCCCGAGGATCGTTATTAACGCAAAACAACACAATCTTGGAAAAGAGCCCAGAGAACAATCAGAACATGAATTTGTTCCTATCACTATAACCCGGGGTCACTTTCTTAGGAGAGGAAGGAAGGGGACAGGAGGAGAGAGAGGGAGAGAGGGGGAGAGGGGGAGAGAAAACGGAGAGGTCTCGGAATCAAAGCACCATGGGGAGACAGTGCGGTGTCCGGAAGTCTGGAACTAATCAGACTGTCAGACCAGACGATGCTTTTCTCTTCACCGTGACTGGTCAGCAGGATCCCCCTCCAGCCACACAGTCTGGCACTGGCTCTCTGGCCTCTGTGCAGTCTGCTGTATAGTAGGCAGTGCTCGCCACGTCTGCTGACCTCTTGCGTTTACTGGTATTACCTCTCTCCCTCTGTCTCTGTCCCTGTCTCAGTCTCTGTCTGTCTGTCTGTCTGCCTGCCTGTCTGTCTGTCTGTCGGTTTGCCTGTCCATCTGTCTGTCTGCTTGTCTGTTTGTTTGTCTGTCTCTGTCTCTGTCTGTCTGTCTGTCTGTCGTCTGTCTGTCTCTGTCTGTCTCTCTCTCTCTCTCTCTCTCTCTCTCTCTCCTCTCTCTCTCTCTCCACGCTGTCTGTCGGTCGGTCTGTCTGTCTGTCTGTCTGTCTGTCTCTCTCTCTCTCTCTCTCTCTCTCTCTCTCTCTCTCTCTCTCCTCTCCCCACCCACTCTCTCTCTCTGCTAATTGATTGATCATTTGTCTGCCTGCCTGTCTGTGTCTTTGTGCGCAAGCGTACATGTGTGTGTGTGTGTGTGTGTGTGTGTGTGTGTGTGTGTGTGTGTGTGTGGTGTGTGTGTGTGTGTGTGTGTGTGTGTGCGTGTGTGTGTGTGTGTGTGTGTGTGTGTGTGTGTGTGTGTGTGTGTGTGTGTGTGTGTGTGTGTGTGTGTGTGTGATGTATCCACATATATTCCTGTGTGTACAATTCAGCCTCTCTGTCTGATCACTCTGTCGGACTTTGATTTTTGTCTGTATTGTATTGGACAGGTTGTTGTGTTACATGATGCAAGCGAAAATACAGCCTTGATGTCGAAAAATCCCAGCCCTTCAGGGGTTAACTAACCCTCCACTGATATTCCTCGTCCCAATAGAGAATTTTGTTTGTTACAATGAAGAAGAAGAAGAAGAAGAAGAAGAAGAAGAAGAAGAAGAAGAAGAGAAAAAGAAGAAAGAAGAGAAAAGAAAGAAGAAGAAGAGAAAAGAAGAAGAAAGAAGAAAGAAGAGAAGAAGAAGAAGAAGAAGAAGAAGAAGAAGAAGAAAAGAGGAGAAGGAGGAAGAAGAAGACAGAAGAGAAAAGAAGGAAGAGAGAAGAAGAATTTTGAAGAAAGGAGGAGAAGAAGAGAAGAAGAAGAAGAAGAAGAAAGAAGAAAGAAAGAAGAAGAAGAAGAAGAAGAGAGAGAAGAAGAAGAAACAGGAGGAGGAGGAGGAGGAGGAGGA
>JADBJO010008032.1:53841-61341 GCA_016801955.1 Conus betulinus
CCCCAACACCTCCAATCCGTATCAGTCCTCTGTCCCTCCTTCACATTCCATTCTGGAGACGAAAAAAAAAAAACCATGACAGCTAAGAATGAAAACAAGATGCAAACCATATAAACGTACTCCCCAGTTTATCTTGAATACGCGTGATATATTCCGTAAAGGGGAAAAAAACCGTTTTTGGGCCGTTATAGCCGTTAGTACCGGCGATTCTGGTAAACATCGGCCATCATGTGTGACCCATAATGAACATACCTACAAATTGTCAGAAAGATCGGCCAAGTATTTTCTGAGAGATATTCCATAATGAAGAAAAAC
Source organism: Conus betulinus (assembly GCA_016801955.1). Taxonomy (NCBI): domain Eukaryota; kingdom Metazoa; phylum Mollusca; class Gastropoda; order Neogastropoda; family Conidae; genus Conus; species Conus betulinus. Next base: position 54,157 of record JADBJO010008032.1, read on the forward strand.
CTCCATGGGCCGTTACAGCCGTTAGTAACGGCTATAACGGGTAAAATAAAACATCGGGCATCATCCCATGACCCATGATGAACATACCTACAAATTGTCAGAAAGCCCGGCCCAGTAGTTTTGTCTGTAGCGAGTGGAGCACATTTGGACCACGAACGGACGCGCGGGCGCGCGCGCGCACACACACACACACACACACACACACACACACACACACACACACACACACAGAGAGAGAGAGAGAGACAGACAGAGACACACAGAGCATTTCTTCCTTCCCATTGTAAAGTAATCCCTTTCTGAGATATTCCATAAAGAAGAAAAACCGTTATGAGCCGTTATAGCTGTTAGTAACGGCTATAACGGTAAAATGAAACATCGAGCATCATCCATGACCCATAATGAACATACCTACAAATTGTCAGAAAGATCGGCCGAGTACTTTCTGAGATATTCCATAAAAAAAAAAAAAGAAAAACCGTTATAGCCGTTAGTAACGGCTGTAACGGTAGAATAAAAATATCGGGCATCATCCATGACCCATAATGAACATACCTACAAATTTTCAGAAAGATCGGCCCAGTAGTTTTGTCTGGAGCGAGTGGAACACATTTTGACCACGGACAGCCAGACACACAGACAGCATTTTTTTCGTTTCCCATTCTAAAGTATTCCCTGTTCTATAAAAAAACTGGGAGTACAAAAAGCATGCACACAAACAAACCCATGAAAACCCTGTAAGATAATGGGTCAGATCCGCACGTGCTGCTCTCACGTGCCCATTGACAACACGGTCTGTCCATTTCGGCGGAAGAGGAAGACAGGAACTGAAAGCCCGGATGTTGAAAATGGTGGCCGAGATGAAGAGAAGGGGAACGATAAAAGGGAGCATCACATAATTGCTGCTGGCCGACCGGACACGTAGCACCCACTGCAAGCAAGGTGGGGGAGGGGGGGGGTGGGTGGAATGGGAGTGGGGGTGGGAGGGAGTGGAAATGGGGTGGGCAGTGGCTTCTCTCTTGTTCTAGGCCTTCTTGTCTCCTGGAGGCTGAAGATGTTTCTGATGTTGAAGCTCCGTTGGAGAGATCTCAGCACAGAGCGCAGTATTTTAATACCAAGGAGGATGGTAGCAAATATACAAAACACGAAGCTCAAACTCAAAATTGAGGGCATGGTCGCAAAGCATAGAATATAAAACTTCCTTTCTTTATTATTTAATGCGTATGAGCAAAAAAAAAAAAAACCCAGGTGACCCATTACAGGGAATCCACAGTTTGAGGAAGATTCCCAAGGACGTCTGGCATTGACAGATTTAAGGGGAAAGTAAAAATGGGGAAACAAGGAAAAGAAACTTATTGTCATTTAGGTTGTGAAGAAAGAGACATTGAATGAATCAGCAACCCACAAACACCTCCAGTCTATATCAGTCCTCACTCCTTCCTTCACATCCTATTCTGGGAGAAAACCCATGCCGTGTATTCTTTTCATGAACGCGCTTTTTTTTCTGTATGCTGGAGCGTTCTGTTGAAGTTCTCCCTGAGGAATGGATGTTTTCAACAGTTGCTTTGTTTTGTGGCATTCCTGGGGAATTCGCCTGCTGCCGAATTCGACCCGAACTCACGAGGCTGAAGGTTCAGGTCAGAGTTCGTATACCACTATTATTTATTCAGAATGGTGTACAGTAGACACAGTTTGGGGTGATTTATGAACACAAATCCAGCAACAGTTCACAGGAGAGAGAGAGAGAGAGAGAGAGAGAGAGAGAGAGAGAGAGAGAGAGAGAGAGAGAGAGAGAGAGAGAAGAGAGAGAGATTCTGATTTTTCTCACTTTAACCCTTAGCCATGTCTCATATGAAATTAAAATGTGAACATCCCGTTTTCCGTATATGCGCGCGCATGCACGCACAAAACACACACACACACACACACACACACACACACACACACACACACACACACACACACACACACACACACGCGCGCGCGCGCGCGCGCGCGCGCGCGCGCGCCGTCCTTGCTACTCACCACTCAACAACCAGCTTTATTCCCGGGAAGGCATTTTTTCAAAGTAAATATTGACAGTGTGCATGCCAAATCACGTTCAGTACGTCCTATTTTTTTCCGTCCCATCCCCACCCCCAAGCCCGCCTTCCACTTTTTTCATTGTACTCCCAGTTCTTATAGAACAGGGAGTATTTTAGAATGGGAACGAAGAAATACTGTCTGTGCGTCTGTGTGTGTCTGTCCATTCGTCCATGGTCAAAATGTGTTCCACTCGCTCCAGAAAAAAAACCTACTGGGCCGATCTTTCTGAAAATGTGTAGGTATGTTCATCATGCGTCAAGGATGATGCCCAATGTTATAGTTTACCGTTATAGCCGTTAGTAACAGCTGTAACGGCCTGTAACGGTTTATTTTCTTTATGGAATATTTCCAAAAGTACTTGACCGATCTTTGTGAAAATTAGCAGGTATTTTCATTATAGGTCACAGACGATGCCCGATGTTTTAGTTTACCCCGTTACAGCCGTTACTAAAGGCGATTACTGAAGTACGATTACTGAAAAAGGGTATGTTCATTATGGGTCACAGATGATGCCTGACGTTTTAGTTTACCGTTATAGCCATTACTAACGGCTATAACGGCCCCTAACGGTTTTTTTCTTCTTCATGGAATATCTCAGAAAGTACGTAGCTGGTATTTCTGACAATTTGCAGGTATGTTCATTATGGGTCAGGGATGATGCCCGATGTTTAAGTTTACCGTTATAGCCGTTACTGACGGCCCACAATGGTTTTCTTCTTTATGGAAAATCTCAGATTTCTTGGCCGATCTTTCTTAAAATTTGTTAGTATGTTCATTATGTCACAGATGATAGCCGATGTTTACCAGAATAGCCATTACTAACGGTTACACCAGCCCGAGAGGTTTTTCCTTTTTTCCTTTATGTCATGGAATATGTCATGCGTATTCATGCTTTGTATCTTCTTTCTTTTTACTTTTTTTTTTTTTTCCAAAAATCTACAATTTTGTGCAATATGATGGCCATCAGCAATTACTTGATGAATTTTCTTTCCCATCATCCGGCAGCTCTTCCGCCATGATCCGCCATGTCAACATCCTGGCATTTTACGTCTTCATGACCTTTGCACTGAGACGTGCAGAACGGGTTGTTGTCAGTGGACGCGCCTCACATCTGTGGTGTAGTTTTGTCGTTGTGGTGTCTAGATCTGTCTAGATCTGTCTCTGCCTGTCTTTTTTTCTATCTATCTATCTATCTATCTATCTATCTATCTATCTATCTATCTATCTATCTATCTATCTATCTATCTATCTATCTATCTATCTGTCTGTCTGTCTATCTATCTATTATCTATTGATCTATCTATCTATCTATCTGTCTATCTGTCTATCTATCTAAATGTCTATCTGTCTGTCTATCCATCTATCTATCCATCTGTCTGTCTGTCTGTCTATCTACCTATTATCCATCTATCTATCTATCTGTGTATCTGTCTATCTGTATGTGTGTCTGTCTGTCTACTCTATTATATCTCTGTCTACATATTACCTGTCTATCTATCTATCTATCTATCTATCTATCTATCTATCTATCTATCTATCTATCTATCTATCTATCTATTTAACATCTTGTTCCTCACAGGAGAGGAAGGGCTCAGAGGGAGCGGGTAAGAAGGGAGGAATTGGAAGCAGGGTAGAACAACTAAGTATGTTGCTATGCAGATCAACAGACTCAGACACTGCTGCACTGAGCAGAATCACCCATGGAGAACCTCGAGAGATCTTCCTCTAACTCAGCAACTGTTGGCTGATTGATCTCAAATCAGATGCAGTTCTTTCTACAGTCGTTTGCCCGCACAGCACTCCCTTAAGGGATTCATATTTCCAAAGCTTTTTTCCGCCCTAATCAATGCAGTGTTAATCTATGAGTTGTCACTAGAGTTACAAAAGATCTTCTACTAGCCTGCATCAGTCTCCCAGTCTCGCTAAGAAGAGTCCCCCCCCCCCCACCCAGTCACCCCTCCCAAGCTCTATCTCTGTCTCTGTCCTGTCTTACTGTCTGTCTGTTTGTCTATCTGTCTCTCTTACTCTCCCCTCCCCCCCCCTCTCTCTCTCTCTCTGTCTCTCTCTCTCTCTCATCTGTCCTGTCGCCTACTGGTCGGTTTCTCTCTCATGTCTGTCTACTGTCTGTCTGTGTGTGCTGTCTGTCCTGTCTGTGTGCTCTGTCTGTCTGTGCATCTGTCCGTCTGTATGCCTGAATCTGCCTGTCTGTCTGTCTGTCTGTCTCTCTCTCTCCTCTACTCTCTCTCCTCTCTCTCTCTCTCTCTCTCTCTACTCTTTCTTCATTGTATGTGCTGCGTTCGTGCGTGCGTGCTGTGCGTGCGGTGTGTTCTTGCGTGCGTAAGTATGCGTGTATGTGTGGTGTAGTGTCGTGTGTGTATCGCTCGTGGGTGTGGATGTGTGTGATGTGTGGGTGTGTGTGTGTGGTCGCTGTGTTGTGTGTGCACGCGCAAGCGCGCGCCGCGCGCGTGTGTATGGTGCTGTGTGTGGTGCTGTGTGTGTGTGTGTGTTGGCTGTGATGTGTGTGTGTGTGTGTTGTTGATGCCAGTGTGTGCTGTAGTGTGTGAGTATATGTGTGTGTGTGTTTGTGTGTTGTGTGTGTGTGTGTGTTTGTGGTGTGTTGTGTGTTGTGTGTTGTATCTGTGTCGGGTGCGAGGTAGTGTATGTAAGTGCGTGCGTGCGTTGCGAATACTGTGTGCTAGTGTGGTGTGCTTGTGTGTGCTGTGTGTGTGCGTGGTGTGTTTTGTGTGTGTGGTGGATTTGTCGGGTGTTGTGTGTGTGTGTTGTCTTCGCAGCTCTCAGTGCTTGTGGGTTTCCTGCTCGGTTCTGTCCCTCTCTCTGCCACATTCTACTTTCGTGAGATGAATATGGAGATGAAGAATCGAGAAGAGAAGCAAGAAAGAAGACGACAGAAGCAAAGAAGTATGGTTCTAATGGTTGTCAGTTTCTGCGTTAAATTTACCCTAAATCCTTATGTGTATGCTAGAACGATGTGTTTGAAGTTCTCTCCCCATGATTGGATATATGTCTACCAGTGACACTGAATTGGGACATTCCTTCGCGGAATTTGGTCCATAGGTGCAGCCTTTAACCTGAACTCCAACGTTGCTGTGGCGCTCACACAAGCAGCGTCATAGTATCAACTCGCCCCTTAGTTTATCTCAAAGGAGTGGAAGACTTAATCAGAATTTGGGGGGTGATTTACGACACGACACACCCACCATCCAGCAAATCATCCACAGCGGCAGACAACACACCCACACGATCACACACCCCCACACACACACACACAACACCCACACCACAACACACACACACACCACAGAGGTTCCCCTTTTTAGCCAACAGAACGCGCCCCATCAGCATATCTTTGTGACGTGACTTCGATCCACCATCCTGTCGACCTCCTCCGCCATGATCCGCCATGTCAACAACATACCTCGGCCATTTACGGTCTTCATAGACCTTGCCACTGAGACTGAGACGTGCAGAGAATGTGTGTCAGTTGTATAACCATCTATATATATAGTAGATGTATATATATAGATATTATATATATATCATAATATATATATATCTATATGAATAGAAAGAAAGCTTGCTCTATGCTCTTATATTCTCGTTAGACAGAAATAGCCCCCGTGGGAGTGATAAGGCCTCATATCGCTCAGTGGTATGATGTTCTGCTAAACTGCCAGTATGATGCTTGAGTGCAGACTCCCCGCTGAACTGGGGCGGAAACTAATAAAGGCTTCTCAAAATGAACCTACTCAGCAAAGCTTATAGTCTCCGCAATGGGAGACCCACTACTCCCATATATGGAGGCTTCTCTACCCCCCCTAATCTTTCCTCACAATCCCGCTCTACAGCACCCCCCCCCCCCCCCCCCCCCCCCCCCTACGCCCAGCAAGCCCTTTCTGTATAATTCAATATTTCTTGCAGTCATTGGCAGAGCACCAATAGTCTGCTCTGCTGAAGTGAGACCTGGCAATGGAGCTGCTCGGTACTCTATCCTTGGCATTCTATTGTGTTTTATCTATACTAATCATCTTTATATAAAATATATTATATATATATCCATACCCCCGATACTCTATAACTTCTTCTTATTCTTCCATGGATAATCATTCGACAGGCCATCTCCTGTCCTGTCTCGGTCTGTCTGAAAATCTCTGATCTCCTCTGTCTCCCTCCCCACACCCCCACCCCTCTTCTTCTCTCTCCTCCTCATCCTCTCGGTCTGCGCCCTCCGCTCTCGATCTCTCTCTCCTCTGCTCTTTCGCTATCTCTACTCTCTCTACTCTCTTCATTCTCATCTCGCCTATTCTTAAATTCGTCATTCAAATCCTCTCGTTCAACCTCCCCACGAATAACGAATAAATTGATCACGAATACTTTTGTTTCATTTAGCAACGTATCGCTTACGTCAACCACCCAGCTACTGAACACGCTGCACATTCCACAACATCGCGTTCTGCACGTCCCCACCCCAGTCAGTAGTAAATCTTGTGATTGGAGACCGCTAAGGAGCCAGTATCCGTTTTGATAGCGCGCATTGGCAAGGTGTTGAATCTCCCTGTTAGAGACAGGCGTGGTGAATCCAATCTTTGAACGTCAGCACGTTATGGTCTTGCGGGCAATCTATTGCCATTGCACTGCAGCGACCCTGGCAAAGTTTTTCCACCCCCCCAGTCGCAGACTCTTCTTTCTTTTTTTTTTTTTTTTATACAGACCTTTCTGTGACATGGAACCCCATTCCCCCACATCCTCCCTCCACTTTTTCATCCTTTTTTTTTCTTTTTTTTTTTACCCCTCCTTCTTCCCCCCCCATCCCCCCCCCCTTCCCCCCTTCTTTTCTCTTTTTCCCTTCTCCACTTCATCTTTTTCTTCTCCCCCCCCACCCCACCCCTTCCTTTTCCCCCCCACTCCAACTCCCACCCCCCCCCCTCCCCCCCCTCTTGTTTTTTACCCCCCCCCCTTTCTATTTCCCAACCCCTCCATACTATCACCCCCCTTTCATCTTCTCGCTCTCCTCTCCTCTCTCTGGACCTCTCTACCCTCTCTCTCTCCTCTCTCTAGCTGCTGAAAGCCAGGATCGAAACC
>JADBJO010008032.1:88841-91341 GCA_016801955.1 Conus betulinus
CTACATGCATTAAATCAGACCCGACACGAGCTTCTACCGTGAAAAAAAAAAAAAAAAAAAAAAAAAAAAAAAAAAAAAAAAAAAAAAAATCGTTTATCTGCATGATTTGGGTATTTTGCTGATTTAGTTTCCAAAAACCCGTACGAAAATCACGCTACTAGCAATTTTAGCAAGTAAGTTTTATAGATTTTTTTTTCATTTACTACTTTGCTGAGGTAGGTATGTTTGTTTTGAAATTAAAAAGTCGCGAATTGAATATGCATAAACTTCAGATGACCTTATCTTAGCTTCTACGACACTTAGAAACAAACTTAAACACACGAAAACGAAAGTCACAGATCCTTCCAGCCCCCCTGAACACCAATCCTAAGGAGCTAAAAAAAAACGCGTTTGATTGGTTCTTGGTAAAAGGACTACATAGTGGCGGCCTACTTTTCAGCCAATCAGGTGTCGCGTTTCAAGAAGAGGTCGTGATTGCTTGGTCATTGTTTGCGTCTTTTCCTGTACTCTGTTTGTCTGTGTCCTTGGCGGTAACACCCCCCCCCCCCCCCCCCCCCCCCCCCTCTCATTCTAAATATTGTTTACGGACTTCGGAACATCGCTGAGCTGAAGAAGTTTCAGTTTTGATCACGTTTCATGTCAAAGTAAACCCATTGCTGGAAGAATGGGTAAAAGAAAAGCTTCGTACAAGTCCGAAAAGCGTGTGCCACCCGCCAAAGAGGAAAACGTTGGATCGGAATGCAGTCAGAGCCGATGATTCAAGTGAAGGTGACCCGTCTACTTCGGCTGTAAGCCAAACTACCGAAGCGCGTGCGTCGTCTGCTAACACCAGCAAACCATGTGCGTCGAGTGAGAAGCAGTCTGAGACAATATATCTTGAGTTCGATAAACATGAAGAATTGTCTGGATTTCGTTTTGTGGGCTGTGATTTGTTTGTTTCGTTTGTAGAGAAACTGTTGTGCCCTGATTGTGAAGAGCCACTGCGCTCAAGTCGCCAATCATCTGTACAAGAAGTACGGACTGATCTGGCGTCAGTGTTTTTACATTTGAGCGTGGGTGCAAAACCTCTGTAAGTTTTTTTTTTCTACCTCAAAAATGATTTGCAAAAGAATATGGAGTGAACTGAAGGTTTGCATTATCCCTGTTTACTATAGGAAGGCATCAAGCTCAGGGGAAAACAATTTCTAGGTAACGTGAACAACAACACTTTGGCAAAAGTACAGTCCAAAAGGCTTGAGAGTCAGTGGCAGACAGAAGCAAACAACAAGCAGCATCTGAGGAGGCAAGACAGGCCTATGGGGGGTGGGAGGGATGTCCGAGGGATAGCACATATCAGCATAGGGGATTTCTGTCCCAACAATGGTGTTGTGACTGTTTCTTCGTGTGAATGGGGGGAAAAAAAAGTCCAATGTCCTTGACTGTGAAGTGCTACCCAAACCACTGCGATGCGTACAAGAAGAAAGAGAAGAAGAGAGGTGACCAGAATTTAGAAAGATGGAGGGCAGGTCATCAAGAAAAAGGAGAACGTGACAAAAAAAAAAATCACACTGGCTCAGCTGCTGCCACGGGGAGCCTGCTGGTGCCTTGGTGCATAATTCAAGACCCATTTACAGATACAGACATAACATATTCTTCTATCTCATACCAAAAATGCAAACAGCAATGTGTGAACTATGTGTATACTAAATATTTCATAAATTGGTTGATATTTAGTGGGTAAACCCAGGTATTAAATTGGTTGAATTTAGTGGGTAAACCCAGGTAAAAGATTTTTTTTTGACGTTTTCGGCTGGTAGAAGCTTGCCTTAAGTGACCTGAGTAGAAACGTCTGGTTTCCCTCTGGCAGTGGCATTTATTTTGGCAATTCCAAGTTGCTGCTTGGATCTCGAGTGCACTAGAAAATCTCTAAGGCTGGCTGTCCACTGGAGAAACCGGATATAGAAACATCAGAAAAATCCGTTTAGGGAGCACACAATAAAGCAAGTTTTAAATGTTCCAACCAGGAAATGAATTTTGAATTCAAACACACACTCATCAAATCCTTTCTTCTTCCTCTTCTTCTTCTTCTCCTCCTCCTCCTCCTCCTCTTCTTCTTCTTCTCCTCCTCCTCCTCCTCCTCCTCCTCCTCCTCTTCTTCTCCTCGACTCCTCCTCCTCCTCCTCCGTCTCCTTCTTCTCCTCCTCCTCCTCCTCCTCCTCCTCTTCTTCTCCTCCTCCTCCTCCTCCTCCTCTCTTCTCTCCTCCTTCCTCCTCCTCTTCTTCTTCTCTCTCCTTCCTCCTCCTCCTCCTCCTCTCCTTCTTCTCCTCCTCCTCCTCCTCCTCCTCCTCCTCCTCCTCCTCCTCCTCCTCGACTTCTTCTTCTTCTTCTTCTTCTTCTTCTCTTCTTCTCCTCCTCCTTCTTCTTCCTCCGTCAATATGGGTCTAACAACTATATTTTACCGTGTACTCGGATCGACATTATTCAGAAACTAGTTTTGCATTTTCAGGTTCAGCCGTTTGCA
>JADBJO010008032.1:96341-102462 GCA_016801955.1 Conus betulinus
AATTTCTTCCCTACTTGAATTCGTTTATTGTGTAAAAATCGGCTCGGCTAGAAGTTCCGCGGAATTCTTAGGTGTACATTTATAATAGAAAACATTCATTGCCTCGAAGACATCCTTCCAAAAGTGATTGTATTTTGCAAAACTGGAGACAAACTCAGGACCAAATTTATTAATCAGAGGCCATTTGGGAAAGTTTTTCAACAAAATATGTTTCCATTTATGAGTTGATTTTTCCGCTTTTCTAATCCAAGACAGCTTCAAAGATAAAACAAATGTCTTTAAGTCAGGAATACCAATGCCACCATTTTTTTAATACTTTTGTGTGAAATTTTGCGGCTAATTTTATCTGTCTTTTTATTCCAAACGAATTTGTAACAGATACGTTGACATGTCTGAAAAAATATATCAGGTGGATTCGGTAAAAGTAGCCACAAATGAGTCAATTTTGAAAGAATAATTGATTTTAGTAAGCCGGCTTAGCACCGGGGGAAACGGTTTTGGACAAACTGATTGGGGGGGGGGGAAGGTAAGGGCTAAATGTTTGAATGCTTGACCAGCCTACTCGCCTTCCACACTGGAATAACGGTCTGTCTGTAAACTGATTGTTAGCCTGGAATGTCGACCCTCCTCTGTCCCTATGCTTGTCTGCCTACGTCTGTAATCGTTTGTCTGCCTGACTGTTTACCTGTCTTCTGTCTGTCTGTCCTCGATTTATGTCCCCCAGTGTAACACCTCCATCACTGTTGTCTGTCTCTGTCTGTCTGTCTGTCCTGTCTGTCTGTTTGTCTGTCTGTTTGTTTATCTGTCTGTCTGTCTGTCTGAAATGTCTCTCTCTCTCCTCTCTCTCTCTCTCTCTCTCTCTCTCATTCTCTCTCTCTGTGTGTTTCTCTCTCACCTCTGCTCCTCTCTCTCTCTCTACTCTCTTCTCTCTTCTACATCTCGCTCTCTCTTACACACACACACCACACACACACACACGCACGCACGCACGCACGCACGCACCAAGCACGCACGCACGCACACACACACCACACACACACACACACACACACACACAACACACACACGCACGCAACGCACGCACGCACGCACGCACGCACGCACGCACCGCACAGTTTGTGTCTCCATCTGTCCGTCTGTCTGTCTTGAAAGTCTATTCTGTCTGTCTGTCTGTCTGTCTGTCTGGTCTGTCTGTCTTCCTGTCTCTGTATCTGTCTGTCTGTCTGTCTCTCTCTCTCTCTCTCTCCTCTCTCTCTCTCTCACTCTTTCTCTATCTCTCCATGTACATCTGTGTTTGTGTGTGCGTGCGTCTGTAGATGCATGTGTGTGTGTGTGTGTTTGTGTTGTTGTGTGCGTGTGTGTGTGTGTGTGTTGTGTGTGTGGTGTGCTGTGTGTGTGTGTGCGTCTGTGTGGTGGTGTGTGTGTGTGTTGTGTGTGTGTGTGTGTGTGGTGTGTGTGTGTGGACAGAGAGAGAGAGAGAGAGGATGGGAGAAGAGAGGAGAGAGAGAGAGAGCCACTTCAAATCTGAAGATGACCCCTACCCTACAAGCCAATTGAAATGCATTTGCCTCCGGGGCGCAGGCGTGTATAGGAGAGTATGGGTGATTTAATGGGTGGGCCAATACAGACGTGAAGGGATTCCGAAATGGAAGAAGATCTCTCTCAACATACGTGGGGGTGCGGAGCGTGGAGGGAGTGAAAAAAAGTCTTCCTTCCTATTCGGGAAATCCCTTCCACGTCTCTTATTGCCCACCGGCCCCTTCCAATACTCTCCCTCTACCAACTCCTTGGCCGAGGCAAATGCATTCCAATTGGCTTGAGGGAGGGGTCCCATCCTTCAATATTTTGAAGTTGCTCCTCTCTCGGGTACAAAAGTCCTCTCGGTCCTCTCTCCCCTCTCCCCTTCCCTCCTCCTCTCACTCCGTCTCCCCTCCCGCCTCCTCTCTCTCCCTCCTCTCTCCCCTCTCTCCTCTCTCTCTCGTCTCTGTCACACACACACACACACACACACACCCACACACACCACACACACACACACAGACGCCACACACACACAACACACACACACACACCCACACACACACACGCACACACACACCACACACACACACCCACATGCATCTACATAAAAACGCACGCACACCAAACACGATGTACATGGAGAGATAGAAAAAGGTGAGAGAGAGAGAAGAGGGAGAGAGCAAGAGAGAGAGAGTACAGACGACGACAGACAGAGACCAGGGAGACAAAGACCGACAGACAGACAGACAACAGACAGAATGACTTTCACGACAGCCAGACGGACCGATGTAGACCAACTGTGCGTGCGGTGCGGGTGCGTGCGTGCGTGCGTGCGTGCGTGCGTGGCTTGGTGGTGTTGTTTTGTGGTGTGTGTGTGGTGTTGTTGTTGTGTGTTGTCTTGCGTCGTGCGTGCTTGCGTGCGTGCTGGTGCGGGCGTGCGTTGTGTGTGTTTGTGTGTGTGTTTAGAGAGATCGAGAGAGCCCCCGAGAGAGAATAACTAGAATTTAAAATACTTGGAATGTGGTTAGAGAATGTATTAACATAAATTATCGGAAAGATTGACAGATATAAAACATTTATTCAAAGTATGGGTAAAACGACAGATAACTCCACTTGGCAGAGTTGCCATACTAAAATCAATTATTCTTTCAAAATTGACTCATTTGTGGCTACTTTTACCGAATCCACCTGATATATTTTTTCAGACATGTCAACGTATCTGTTACAAATTCGTTTGGAATAAAAAGACAGATAAATTAGCCGCAAAATTTCACACAAAAGTATTAAAAATGGTGGCATTGGTATTCCTGACTTAAAGACATTTGTTTTATCTTTGAAGCTGTCTTGGATTAGAAAAGCGGAAAAATCAACTCATAAATGGAAACATATTTTGTTGAAAAACTTTCCCAAATGGCCTCTGATTAATAAATTTGGTCCTGAGTTTGTCTCCAGTTTTGCAAAATACAATCACTTTTGGAAGGATGTCTTCGAGGCAATGAATGTTTTCTATTATAAATGTACACCTAAGAATTTCCGCGCGGAACTTCTAGCCGAGCCGATTTTTTACAATAAACGAATTCAAGTAGGGAAGAAATTTATTGTTTCCAGAGAGCTTACAAACAAAGGGTATCTACAATCTTGCGCAGTTTTTTTTGATGATAATGGGAAGATTTTGTCGCATATGCGGTTCAAAGAAAATATAATGTAAACATTGACTTTGTTACTTTTGCCGGTTATACATCAGCAATAAACGATTGCGTGAAAAAGTATAATATTACGATCAAGGATAATAAACATCTAAAACGAATCACTCACTTTGTTTTAGGAACATATTTGCAATTAACAAAGGCTCAAAACTGTACTATGATATAATGGTAGAAAATAATCTGAGACCAAAATGCTGTTACAAATGGGACTTAAAGCTCTCAACAATCCATGACTGGAAATCGTGCTTCCACTATATACATGAAATAAATGACGTAAAGCTTAAATGGTCAGTTGAAGATTGTACATCGATGCCTAGGTACGAACATTATCCTAAAGGAAATTGGAATAGTTGATCACGATACTTGTAATTTCTGTGGAATGCACAAGGATAGTATTGATCACATGTTTTTGGAAATGTGACATCGTACAGGTTTTTTGGAACAATCTCATTGATTTAATGAAAGAAAGGTGTATAAATGCAAGAAATGTACGATTAACAGAATCATTTGTGTTGCTCGGTTATGACAGTAACATTTTTTACAGACAGCATCTTTTCTTTCTTAATATTGTTTGCAAAATACTATTTGTATACTTGTAAACTATGAAAACAAATCCACAGATATCTGTCTTCCTGAAAAAAATTAAAATTCAGATATAAAATCGAAGAATATAATGCCTGTTTACAATTAAACCAGAAAAAATTCTCTAACAAATGGATAACATACACACCATTATTATCTGACGACTAATCAATCAATAATATACTTTACAAAATACAGTTATACGTATAATAAACAATTATATCGGATTGTGTCAATTCATTTGATTCACCTAACAATCATTATCCTTTGCCCATCTGTTCTCTTATGATCAGCATACTTAATTTCAGGTGATCATTTTTTTTTTCTTCTGAAAAATGGCTACCTTTGTTCCCGCATGTAATCAAATATTTCATATTTGTGTGTTACACTACATATGGTTGATATAGGTCTTGTTTGCCCATGTACTGTTCACAGCTTGTTTGTCCAACCCAAACCTGTTCTCGCATCTCTCTCCTCTCCTCTCTCCCCTCTCTCTCTCCTCTCTCTCTCTCTCCCTCTCTCTCTCTTCTCTCTTTTTTTTTTTTTGCTAGCTTTATGTTGTGATTCACTTATTATGATTATGATTTCTTTTATGTATTTGTTATTGTCATTTTGTTTAAAAGGCAATTAAAAGGTTTAAAAAAAAAAAAAAAAAACAAAAAACAAAAACAAAAGAAAAACATAAAAAAGAAATAAAAAAGCAAAATACCAGATCAGAGAGAGAGAGAAAGAAAGAGACAGACAGACTGACAGACAGGCAGACAGACAGGCAGAAAGACAGAGTGCAGAGTTGACAGACAGAGATACAGACAGACAGACAGAAGAGAAGAAGAAGAAGACGAAGAAAACAGGGAGGAGGAAGAGGAGAGGAGGTAGGATGAGGATGAGGAGAGGAGGAAGAAAGAGGAAGAGGAGGAGGAGGAGACACTTCCGATAAGTGTTACAGGCATTGACGAGTGTGTATTTGAATTGAAAATCCACTTCTGGTTTTAAAAGAAATGAATAAGACAAAGAAGTTTACCCTCTTTCTCCTCCTTTTTCTGGTTTGTTTGTCTCAACTGGATTCTTGTTCTCCTCCTCCTGCTTTTCCTCCCCTCCTATTCCTTCCTCCCCCCCCCCCCCCCCCCCCCCCCCCCCCCCCCCCCCCCCCCCCCCTCCCCCCCCGGCCACCACACCCGCCCACCTACCCCCATCCCCAATCAACTGGGTTATCAGACCCAGAGACATTTTCCTTTTCCATAGAACCTTCGAACTCTCCAACAAGCAGTCAACTTGGAACTCCTGCTGCCAGAGTCAAATGCCCCATTGAAGACCACAGCCAGAGGAGACCTGAGCTTTCCCACCTGAGGTGTTTTTCAAAAGGGTCCAGGTTCGGTTTACTGCTTTCAGGTTGCATAGTTTTGGAGTTCCCTGAAAACCCCATTCCCTGTCCCCTCTTTTTCCCTGCACTGCCAATTAAATTCTGCGCCTTTCTGTGTGTGTGTGTGTGTGTTGTTGTGTGTTGTGTGTGTGTGTGTGTGTGGGTGTTGTTTGTCCGGGGGGGGGGGGGGGGGGGGACGGGATTCATCTCTAGATGTGGATTGCCACAGCTTTTTTTTTGCAGTCATACGGAGCGGGTGTTTATCAGGGTTGGAAGGAAGATAGAAGCTAAGAGAGAGAGAGAGAGAGAGAGAGAGAGAGAGAGAGAGAGAGAGAGACAGATCAGACAGGACCGAGAAACAGAGAGAGAGAGACAGAGACAAGAGAGAGACATAGAGAGACCAGCGACGAGACACAGAGAGAGACATAGACGAACCAGAGAGAGACAGAGACAGAGAGGACAGAGAGGAGACCCTAGACAGACGGACAGACAGACAGACACACACAGGGGACACAATAAAAAGAGAGTATAGAGAGAGAGCGAGAGAGAGAGAGACAGACAGACAGAGAAGACAGAGACAGAGAGAGACAGAGACCGAGAAGAGAGGACAGAGACAGAGACACAGAGAGAGAGACCGAGACACACAGAGAGAGACAGAGACAGAGAGAAAAGAGTCAGAGAGACAAGAACAGACATACAGACAGACAGAAACCCGAGAGAGAGAGAGAGAGGAGATAGACCAGACCGACAAGACGTCAGAGTACAGAAGACCTAGAGAGAGAGAAGAGACCACAGAGAGATACAAGAGACGCGAGAAGAGAGACAGACAGACAGAGAGAGAAGAGAGAGAGAGAGAGAGGAGAGATAGACTACCGACAGAGACAGACAGAGAACAGAGAGAGAGACAGAGATAGAGACACACAAGACAACAGGACAAGCCAGACAGACAAGA
>JADBJO010008033.1:2500-12500 GCA_016801955.1 Conus betulinus
CGTTCCTATTGTAATTTGAATTGGCTACCATTTCAATTTCTGGAATATGCCTATTTTTTTGTTGTTGTTGTTGCAGAAAAATCGGCTGGAACTTAAAAAAAAAAAAATGCAGAAATGTATATATGAATCTTTAAAATTACTGTTCAGTTTAGATTGTAAATGCTTTTTTTTTTGATGACCAGCTAATATGATTTTGTTGTTGTTGTTGTTGCTGTTGTTGTTGTTGTTGTTGTTGTTGTTGAAGAATTAATTCTAATTTCGAAGTTTTGAAGAATAAATGTAAATGCGTCGATCATAAACCTTCTATAGCGTCTGAGCTGATACCCATCTGGAAAAAAAGTAATTACCAAAGAACAAAACATCTAAGAAAAGAGCAAAACATCCACAGATAAAGTCAACCTTATTTAAATCATTATCGGGTCTGACAGTGTTTTAATCTTCATTTGTATTTTATCTGAAATAAGAATGTTTATGATCAAATACCATTGATATGTCATTGCATTGCACGGTACGGTGTGCGCGCGCGCGTTTGTGTGTGTGTGTGTGTGTGTATGTGTGTGTGTGTGTGTGTGTGTGTGTGTGTGTGTGTGTGTGTGTGTGTGTGTGTGTGTGTGTATGGTCATTTTACGGCTGTCCCTACCCTCCACACTCTCAAAAACAAACACAAACAAGCAAAAAAAAACAAACAAAAAAACAACAACTTAAGTGGACAGAAGTCGAAGCCAGTTATAAACAAGTCGGATGTAACTAATGCCAAATATAACGAAGCTAAAAGGATGGTCCCGGCAAAAATCCTTCTTTACATGACTAAAAAATACGTCGGATGTAGTAGAGTCAGATATAACAAAATGCCGCTTATAGCAAAATAGTTTGGGGATCCCCAGCGGGTAATTACGCCGTTTATAGCGAAGCGGCGGTTTATAGGGATTACCTGTTTGGTCCAATGAAGAGTTTAAGCTGGATGTAACGAAGTGGTTACTGTTGTGTTTTGGGAATCATTTCTCGGAAACGGATGGTTAATTCGCTGCTATTTATATTGCCTCATATGGTCGCGTGCTTTTCCAGGGAGATGGAGTGTCCGTACAGCATACGAAATGTCGGGCTTTCCATGCGTTGCTCTCAATTGAAATCACGCGTTTATATATGTGTTTGACTCGCTGCACAACCAATGCTTGTTTCATTGTCTTACATAGCTTCGCATAGGTAGACTGAAAGTACATGAATTTTTATTGTTTGTTTGTTTTATCGTAAATGTCACCTCTGTGAATCGTAGGTAATAAAATGGTTTTCTAATGTCCTGTAATTACAGTGCCTTTGACTGTCGAAGCAGAACAATTGACTCATATGGGTCAAGTTCAGCGACTTCAAGATGGGAGGAGAGATGTTAGAGGGACGGGAGTAGGATGGTGGGGAAAGGAGGTAGGCAAGGTGTCAGGCTTTGATTTTAAAAAAATAATTCCATTATGGCGTCTGCGTATCGCAAAGGTCTGTCAACAAAGCAGAAAATTGAAATTATTCAATTAGTTGAGAGAAATGCAGCAAAACAGAAGAAGACAATAGCAGAAGAAAATTAAATTGCAACGTAAATACTGGAAATCATTCTGACTTCAAAAGACAAGTGTAAAATTCAGAATTTTGGAGGTGTGGTACCTATCGGACAGAATCAAAGCAGAAGTTTCGCAGAACTGCTTGCACGTACATGTATTCGGGTGCATTTGTGCCATCATGTGAACTGCTGTGTTACGAGGATGACAAACAAAATTGATATCCTTTGGAGACTTTTCTCTTCGCTCTTCATGGTCGAGCGATTTTTGCTTTTTTTTTTTTTTTTTTTTGTTTTCGTCCAGCTGTGGTTACAACCCCCAACCTTATCTGTCCTGTCAAACAGTGTGACATTTGAAGGTGTTAATTTTCCGTCCATGTGGCAACAATCATTCTTATCTGTTGGTTCAAAGAATGTGAAAATCTGAGGAATATTTTTTTTCCGTCCAGCGTGGTAACAGTCATTGTTATTGTTGTTGTTGTTGTTGTTGTTGCTGCTGTTGTTGATGGAAGGATGGGACGTGAAAGTGTGAGACTGAGAGAGAGACTGAGGAGAGAGCAAAGGGAGAAGGAAAGGGTAAATGAGTAGAGAAGAGAGAAAGAGTGGAATGAAGAAGGAAGAGAGAAAGAAAGCAAGCAACTGAGCAGGTTACAAAGATGACGAGCGCCAGCATGACCGACAGTGGGGGTGAAAGTGAGAGAGAGAGAGAGAGAGAGAGAGAGAGAGAGAGAGAGAGAGAGAGAGAGAGAGGCAGGAAACGGGGAGTGTATGTGAGAGTGAAAATCTGGTGACATGGGGGTGGGGGGTTGGGGGGGGGGGGGGCAGGAGAAGGAGAGACGGAGCAGATGCGCCGAACGCCAGAGCGCCCAGTTTGTTGCAAAACTCTGGACGAAACAGTGCAGATCCACTGCAGTAGTACAGCGTTGACGGACAGCGAGGGGGGGGGGGGGGGGGGGGGGGCGGGGGCAGGGGGGGGGGGGGGCACAGCTGATGGGGAGGAGGGAGAGAAGGGAGGTCAACGCACAACCAACAAAGCTCTACGCTCACACACCAGTAGCACAAAGGCACCTGGTGAAACAACCAGCAGCAGCACACACACGGATTTCAACTACGAAGGAAGGAAAAACTAAGAAATGAGGGGTAGGCCACGGCTGTACACAGGGACCACAGACGACACATGAACTCATCATAACAATGAAAAGACACCAGAATGCGACATGGGTGTGGGAACGAGAGAGGGGGAGAGTGGGAATGAAAGAAGAAAAGAAGAGAAGAGTGGAAAAAGAAACCTACCCTTTGCATGTTGGAATGTGGGGGGATTAATTAGATAAATTAACAGAACCAGACTTTTTAGAATGTATCACCTCTTTTGATCTGTGCTGTTTAACAGAAAACAATTACATCTAAATTTTTCGATTTCGAATTAAAAATTCCAGGATTTTTTGCAATTAACTTTGTCCAGCAGTCAGATTTACCAGAATGGGAAATCCCTCAGGGTGAACAATTCTGCTGATATAAAAAGAGTTATCTGAATATGTCCAACTGATAAATATTGACATGGAAAATGTACTCCGTGTGAAGTTAATGAAATATATATTGTATTGTGAAAAAAACATTTTGTTTTTAGGTACATATGTACATACAGTAGATAGCTGATATTATTCTGACAAAGATTTCTCATGCACACTGGAACTGATTGAACAATACATATTTGCACAAACAAAACAAGGAAATGAGTTCCATTACATCATTGGAGGAGATCTCAATGCTCGTATTGGGGAATGGAGTTTGAGTGAGGTATCGATGATGAAAATGAGATTGCAGGAAGAGAGCAGGACGTGTATGCACGTAGGTCTAAAGATCCACACACAACTGGTTTTGGCAAGAAACTAATCGAATGTTGTATAACATGTAATGTAACTCCACTAAATGGTCTTTGCATGGAAAAGTTCTACGATTTTATTTACAATGGGCGGAAAAAAACTGTTTGACGCGACTGAAAAAACATAATTGGAGTTTTATTCCAAAATGGCATTTGGAAAAGCAGGCAAAAAGGCGAGAGAATCTTCCATATCAACTGTAAAAGAAAAGATATTAAAGATCTTGAAAGAATAGACAATGAATTTTGGAAAATGTTGTATAACATGTAATGTAACTCCACTAAATGGTCTTTGCATGGAAAAAGTTCTACGATACATACACGTTTTTTACTCCGAAAGGTGGAACAGTATTATAGATTACTATATATGTTCTGTTGAACTGATAGAAAATGTGAGCAAGTGTCAGATAGTAGAGAGAGTTGAAGCTCAGCATATGCCTATTGTGATGGAATTACAAAGCACACTGTCTAACGCACAAGAGAACGAGGGCAAGAAATCTTACATGAAGAAGTGGGATCCCACAAAACCACAACGACTACAAACAACTGGTAGGATACAAAAATGCCAAATCAAAAAGAAAGAAGCAAAACAAGCACTCAATAGACTAACATGGACGAAAAAGGATAAAAAAAACCCAACCATTTATGAAAAAAAAGGAGAGAGGTTTACAGGAACAAAAGAGCAGTGTATAAAGAAAAACAATTAGAGAAAAAAAAACAGTATAAAAAAACAAACATACGACACACTAGTACAAAACCGCAAGGACAGCCGAATAATCTGGACCACCATAAAAAGTGTTAGAAGAATGAAGAACACATTACCATCTATTACTATTACACAGTGGAAAGCACATTTCGAAAGCATCTTGAATCCACAAGACACAGAAATACTAAACGATAGAGAAGAAGGACCACAAGAAGAAGAAGAAGAAGAAGAAGAAGAAGAAGAGAAGAAGAAGAAGAAGAAGAAGAAGTGTTAAAAGAAATTCATGTACAAGAACTAGACGAAGAGATAACCGAAAATGAAGTACGATCAGTGACTGAAAATATCAAAAAAGGTAAAATCACCAGGCATTGATGAAATCCCTCCGGAATGTCTCAAATCTATAGGACAAAATATGGTGCCATTCTTAACGAAATCATTATTTAAATTATATCAAGATAGTTACTTCCCCATAGACTGGTCAAGGGCGGTGATCATACCATTACACAAGAAGGGAGATAGACAGAATCCAGGAAATTATAGAGGAATATTCTTATTATGCATCATAAGCAAGATTTACACAGCAATATTAAACAGAAGAATATATAATTGGGCAGAAGAAGAAACTAAAATTAGCAAAGAACAGGCAGGCTTCAAGAAAGATTTGTCAACAGTAGACCATATTTTCACACTAACATCTATGATAAGTAACTGCCTATACGGCAGAAGAAGAAGTAAATTGTATGCAGCCTTCATTGATTATCAGAAAGCGTTTGATACAGTAAATAGAGTAAAACTTTGGGAAATCCTACAGAAACATAAAGATATCTACGAAGATGATTACCATGCTAAAAACTATCTATAAAACAGTACAAGCATGTGTAAGATATGGAACAGAACTAACAGAATTATTTGAATGTCACGCAGTAGAAACAAGGCTGCTAACCCCCCCCCCCCCCCCCCCCCCCCCCCCCCCCCCCCCCCCCCCCCCCCCCCCCCCCCCCCCCCCCCCCCCCCCCCAATCTTTTCAGTACTATTTACAGATGTTTGACAATATCACACATATCACAGCTAAAGAAAGACGCGGATATCAATTCTTACCCGGAAAGGCAGAAATATTTTCACTTATATCCGCTGATGATATAGCTTTAATAGCAAGAAAACCAGCAGGACAGCAAAATCAAATTGAGAACCTACAGGAAGCCTCAGACTGCATTGGACTAAAGTCTATCTTAAAAAAAATCATGGTCTTTAGAAAAGGAGGATACCTTGGCAGACTAGAAAAATGGAACTACAAAGGGGAAGAAATTGAGGTAGTAAACAGCTACAAATACTTAGGTTTCACTCTAACGACTAAACTCTCAGTAGATATTTCACTTTCAGAATATGCAGGAAGGGCGTAAGGCAAAATAGGTGAAATAATTAAAAAAAAATGTTTAGTTTAGGACACTTAAATATAAATATATTTTTAAGCTATATGATACACAGGTCAAGCTACTACTATTGTACGCAGCAGAAGTATGGGGTTTGACTCGTTATTCAGCGGTGGAAAAATATACATCTATTCGCATGTAAAAGATACATGGGGGTGGGGAAGAAAGAAAAACGCCAAACAACTTAGTATACGGAGAACTAGGAAGATATCCGATGAGTATAGATAGTTCAATAAAAGCAATCAGATATTGGTTCCAATTAATGAAGATGACTCCAGACAGGATACCTAGACAAGCATATGAAAGAGAAAAAACAGAAATAGACAAACCACAGAACGGGGCACTGGGAAATTAAACGCTGCTTGGATATGTATGGCTTCTCTGAAGTTTGGTTGAATGAAGGCATAGGAAACGAGCAAAGATTTATCATAGCACTAAAACCAAAAAAAAAAAAATCATAGATTGTTACAAACAGAACTGGCATAACAAAATAGCGAATAGTGAACGATTTACAACATATCATACGTTTAAAAACTATACAGCAAACTGAAGAATACTTTCGCGCAATCACAATCGCGAAGTTCAGAAAAGCATTTACAAGACTACGATTAGGAATAAAACGCACTGCATGGCAATAAAAAAAAAAATACAGATAATCAAGCTATAACAACATACCCCTTCTGCCCAACAGTAGAAACAGAAATGCACTTCTTAATGTGGTGGTGTCCAAATTACAGGCAATTACGAACAAAATAGATTTTCAAACACTTTAGTAATAGAAACGCAATCACATTGGAGAGTCTGCTACAAAACGATAACACTGAAAACCATAAGAGATATTGCAATGTGCATCTTCTATGCCTTGAAACCCAGAGAAACCCATATGTAATAGTAATACTGACGATATAAGAAGAATAGAAATTCTAAACAGAAAACAAAAATATGTTACAATCAACATTTCATTTTTTTTCATGTTGACATTACGTTGTGTACTCTTGTGAACGGACCGAGAGCCCCACAATAAATGGTGCGGCGTGAAAGCACGCGTCAAGCGTCAAGTCTCTCTCTCTCTCTCTCTCTCTCTCTCTCTCTCTCTCTCTCTCTCTTCACAACACGGACGCATCTTTCCTTGTCCAATGTCAAGTTTTACGTGAGGAGAAGTCGCAATTGCAAGCATCTTATTCGAGGAATACCACTGTATATGAAAATTCAGATATACAATAATAAGAACCATTTATAATTCTAAAATGCATTCAAAAACACGCAGAAGCCCACATGTGAAATACAGACTCAACTACAGAATTTAAGTATCAAATGGCTAACATTTTATTAGACTCCTCATGGGTGGATCACATTATCTATATAATAACAGCAGTTATCCTGCATACACATACAAAGTCTACACACGCATGCACTCAGTTTCCGTCTTTTGTCAGACAGAGTGTAAAGAAATCAAGTTACGTGTGAAACCCGTTTTTCCTCCCTAGTTGGAAACAGTGTATAACATTTAAATTAGAAAGAACCCACTGGTATCAATCAAACCCATTATTTCACACGAGTCTACTCTGACACACATAAGATATTACAAGTTCTGTCTGCTCTGAATTTATAGCAATACCACTCATCAATCTATTTATCATCCATTTGAAGCCCCAAATGCACAAGAAGTAGGGAAACCCAGTTTGCCTAAGTTTAACATGGGACTTAGTAATGGGCAAAAGAAGGGGTGTGCGTGTGTGTGTGTGTGTGTGTGTGTGTGTGTGTGTGTGTGTGTGTGTGTGTGTGTGTGTGTGTGTGTGTGTTTTGAAGTCATAATCAGCTCAATCTATCTTACATGTCGGTGTGATCATTGGCAAATCAGTGCTGACTTCTATTTGTCTATGCGATCCATGTCAGCCTAGCAAGCGCTGATTTCGCCCGCCTGTGTAATCCATGTCAGCCCACTTTGGACTGATTGTGTGTGTCTGTGTGATCCATGTCAGCCCTGTGTGGACTGATTCTCTCTGTGTGATCCATGTCAGCCCAGTGTGGACTGATTCTACCTGTTTGATCCATGTCACCCCAGTGTGGACTGATTCTGTAAGTGTGATCCATGTCAGCCCAGTGTACCCTGATTCTGTCTGTGTGATCCATGTCAGCCCAGTGTCAACTGCTAAAAAATGTCGACAACGAGCTGATCACGGGGCCCACAGCTTCTTCTAATGACGTCATTAAATCGACAACTGTCTGCCTGTCACAGACCCAAGAAGGCAGAGTTAAAATTCAATGACCAAATCAGATTCATTCGTAAACGTGGATGCGTCTCTATACGAGTGTTGCTGAAACTTCATTACCACCATTGCAGATATCTTACAACACAAACTGCCGTCTGTACATGAATTGTGGCCTATGCATATGCTGCCTCAGGGGCGAAAATTTGTACCAAGAATACACAGATAGACAGGCAGATAGACAGACAGAGCAGATGGACAGATCTACCAGCTACACCGAATCCAGGACAATCATCAAGGCCAAGCTGCAGAACAAGTGGAAGCAACAGCATCCACGCCACAACAGAGCAGACCCGTAGTACCTGCTGACTCGACGGGAGCAGGCAGTCATCTTCAGGCTCAGGACAGGCACACAACCGCCTGAAACACCACCCATTCTTCTAAACTCCGCATCGGCAACACAGAGCAGTGCCCCTGCAGAACAGGCAGCCAGACAACAGAACATTTGCTGCAGTCCTGCCCGCTCCACCAAGAGCTTCGAGAGAAAACCTGGCCCGACCCAATGCCAGTGGCCCGGAAGCTCTACGGAGGACTGCAGGAACTGCGACGTACTGCCACCTTTGTCGACGAGACGGGGGAATCCATCTGAAGAAATGACGAACGAGACAACAACGACAGACGGATAGAGAGGTAATCAGGATGGCAGAAACGTAGATAAGTAGCCAGGTAGATAAGTAGCAAGTTAACTAGCCTGTGGTAGTTAGTTAGTTAGTTAGTTAGTTAGTTAGTTAGTTAGTTAGTTAGTTAGTTAGCAAGTGTGTGTGTGTGTGTGTGTGTGTGTGTGTGTGTGTGTGTGTGTGTGTGTGTGTGTGTTCGTTTTATAATGTATTTATGAAGGATTCTGTCATAGACAAAGTCTATTACCGCTTAATTAACCCATACGATACCATACGATATCGTTTTTGCACCGCGATAAGAAATAGTCTCTATTTGTTCTTGCAAAGTGTGTGAACTATTCCTTTACGTCAAAGACACATTTTTTTTCACCTATATCCAGGAAATAGACAGACAAAACATTCGAACTTTCGTTCATGTACAGTCTATGAATCTTATTTCTGCACGTAATAACCCTCAGCACCGTTTGGTGACCTTGACGTGTTCATGACCCACAGGTCCTTTCGACAAAAGCACTCTGTGTCAGGTAGTTTTTACATGCCGTAAAATTGTTCAGACACTTGTAACCAAAATATGGTATCAATATCTGAATATCAGAACCCAAGCAAATTCTGTCACTGTTTGGTAAACTAGTAGCCAAGACCAAGGGTTTATACAGCAAAAATCCAATGTCAGGGCTCTACAAACAGTTAACACAGGGAACAGACAGTGGAAGTCTCCAGGGTTTCCATTCATCTCCCTCTTGATTCAATCTGCTTACTGTGTTTCAAGCATGTCCATTTGCATGAAAAACTCATCGAAGCATTCTGCTGTTCTGTCATCATTCGCTCCATTGAACATACTGTAGTCGTATTCGTTGTACAGAGAACATAGATCATGCGCTTAACAGTATCACACGGACATTTTCAGCTGCGTTTGTTTTTGTTACTTTTGCTTTTTGGGATCACAAGCATTTGGATGGTCGTATGTTCGTCAGAACTTATTTATATGAAGGTTTTCAGTGTGGAAACAAACTGACGGCTGATGTTTACATCTCACATTCTTTTTCGCTGTGTCTTCATCCTAATTATTATTAACATTTTTTGCCCAAAAAAATCGTACGAAGTTAGGTTATGAATTCTTATAATGTATTGTAAATTCTGTTTCAAATTTCTTCCAAAAGGAATCCAAAGGTACATTTGAAACACACTGCGGATCCTATTGACATGTTTAACCAGCCTTTTCTTCCGTCTTTACATAACGTCTAGACAGATAATCAACAAGAAAACCGTTTGCATCATTCCAAGTTACTGTTATACAAGCATATTCAATACAAACACCTTTCAACGAGTCTCTCTTTCCACAGTTAGCCCACTAGGACCAGACAGAAGCTGTTCAATATGATGTGGAACACTTTCGAGCCTAGCTGATAATATAATACATACATGTGCGAATCTACAGTCGTGCAACAAGCAATCTAAACTTTGTTGAACAACCGACAACCAGTTTCGTTCGTTTGTACAATGATCATGATATGATTTGCCTCACTTCTTGTACTGCTGCTGCTTGCACAAAGTA
>JADBJO010008033.1:17500-20000 GCA_016801955.1 Conus betulinus
AAAGTTGAAGGGGGAAAAGAGTAATTTGTGTGCAACAATGATATTGTAATCCCACATTACTAAACCATACGACATGGCACATGGAACATATCAAAAATGACGTTCATATTATGATTTGAATTGCCGATCATTTCCACTCCTGTAACATCCCTATTTCGGTTTTATTGCTTTAAAAATCCGCTAGAATTTCACATTCAAAAACACATACATAGACTTTATGTATAAATCTTTACTTACTATTCAGTTTAGAACGTAAATGCTGTTTTTTTTGCAATGACGATCAGGATATATGATATTTTTCGTTGTGGAAGATTAAATCCTAATTTCGAGGTTTTGACGAATAGATGTAATGCGTCGATGATAAATCTTCTTTAGCTTCTGAGCTCCAAACCATCTGGAAGAAAAAAAAAGTGCAATTACCGAAGAACAAAACATCAACAAACACATGCAAAACATCCACAGATAAAGACAAGCTCTTTTAAATCATTACCAGGTTTGACATTTTTTTTTCATTAAAAAAATTGCTATCTCAGATAAAAATGTTTTATAACCAGATAATGTGATGGGTCTCTGACGTTCCCCTCGTTATTAGAATATGATCATCATATGCAGGGATGCAGGGTTGGGGGGATATAGACAGAAGCATCCACGTTTTCACAACCAAAATGCGCTCTCGCATAGGCGCACGCACTCTGTCACTCACATCGGGTCCACACAAAGGTGACGCGAAACCAATAACATTTCATAGAAAATAATCAACTTTTACTTATCTTGATTCCGAGCCCCCACCCGTCACTGCACAACACAGTTATCTGTATCATACAAAAATGTAAACATCACGAAGATAATCACATATTCGCATCTCCTTTCCTTCAATTACTCTTAATTAACCAGGAAAGACAACAGTCCACTGTTCTGGTTGCACACCTATAAACATAAGAACAAATAAACGTTCGTAACTTGCCAGCATCATTGGTTGACTAGTAAGGTCTCTCATCACTCAGTGCGACTACGATTGCTGAAAGCTGTCACACTGTTGTGTCTTCTCGATTGGCCAAATCCCAGTTGGGGGACACTGGCAACGTAGCTCGAGCTGCACCCTCAGACTGAGTCTCCTGGACTCCACTGAACTTCGCCCTATCCATGGAAAGGGCTCCGGTCAGCCTCTCTCACAGGTCTTCTCTTGCTGCAAACGCCCCACTGTTGTCTGGCAGCTCCCTGTCTAGGCCCCCAACAGGCTGACACGTCTTGCTGTCGACCATCCCCACACAGGAGACAATACTCTAACGTAGTCAGCTCCGAGGCTACAGCAACCTCCACGGTCTTACATCCCCACCCAGGAGACAGTTCTCTACCATCGTCTGCTTCGAGGCAACAGCAAACCTCTGTTTCACGCTGTATTTTCTTGAGCCCTCAGCAGGATGGGATGAGTTCACTTTCCCTCAGTGATTCACACACTTCATGGTTTTCCGAGCATCTTATACCCATTCTCAAACAAAAGAGAACCCGAGTTAAACTGGTTCAACTAATGGAATCACTGGCACACACACACACACACACACACACACACACACACACACACATTCACATTACAGCAATTTGCAGCAATAACTCCCCGAGTTTATTTTTATCCAACCAATGGAATCACTACTCACCTGCACATAAAAACACTCCACAGCTACTAGCACCAACAAAGAGTTGGGTACCAGGTGACCACTGCATAGCTTCCACTTCAAACTCATGTTGATTCCCCGAAGCTACCCATTGTACTAACAGCCTGGATTTCTCCACAAGCCAGGACTGATGTTTTAAGTGTTTACTACACTCCATAGTCACTGAGGTGCAAACCACTCAATAGGCCGAAGCCCTGCCGAACGTTTTCATCCCTCAGGACAAGAACGACTTAATGGTCACTGTATACTTCCTGCAGGCCGACGATCGCCAAACCGTGACGGTCGCCTGCACGATCGCCTCCCCTCAGGCCCACTGGAGAACCTAGTTTATGGCCAGTGATGGAGGTGGATGGCCTCCCCAACCAGGACCGGCAGGTCGGCATGTAGTTGTTACTATCCTCCCCCGGACATGCCAATCACTTCCCAGTAACTCTCCCTCCTTCAGTATACGGGTCGGGGTATTCCCCTCTGGTAATGCCTGACTTCGTAAGCTTGGAGAACCCAAGGAAACTGATCTCAACATCCCTTGATTTGCCTAAGATACGGGAGAACATTCGGCCGACTCGTGACAAATACCATTGATATTTTATTGCATTGCGTGGGCATGTGCGTGCGTGTATGCGTGCATGCGTGCATGTGTGTGTGTGTGTGTGTGTGTGTGTGTGTGTGTGTGTGTGTGTGTGTGTGTGTGTGTTGCCAATGTTGGGCTGTCCCTGCCCCTCTCCTCTCTAAAAAACAACAAACAAACAAACTAAAACAACAACAAAACTAGAAAAAGGAAAGAAGGTAAACAAGATACAGTCGAAGCCTGTTGGATGTAACGAACG
>JADBJO010008033.1:25000-32500 GCA_016801955.1 Conus betulinus
TTTGATGCTGGTATACATGACACTATCTACCACACCATATGATTCAAATCAGCGCTGGGTATAAATGACTCTATCTACCACATCAAAGGAAAAAAAAAATGTCAAGCACGTCCATGTTAGCCGCTACGGTGGACAGGGGGGGGGGGGGGGGAAGGGGGAGAAGAACTTAAAAGAGAGCTACGGGTAGCCAGCGCAGGCATACAAGGGCTGACATATAAAGTGCCAGATCTTTCATTTCTATGTCCTTTATGTTTTCTTTCAGCTGACTAACACAGCACTTCCGCCGTGCACTTACGTGACGTATACTGAGAGGCATAAATTCCGCACATCATGCACACACGTTCCACGGGAAAAGTTTGATTTGTTGCTCCTTTTATGACCCATTCCTCAGTGGAGGGGGGAGTGTGACCCACCTTTTCACAGCGACGTTTCTCGTGCAGCACGTGTCAGCGAACAGACAATAGCGCCAGAAGCAAAAAAGCCAAACTGGGCGACAACTCAGTTCAGAGTGAATATTGCGTCGCTTTCACTTCACGTGATAAATACACATTTTAACCCCATAAAATGCCCGCAACCAGAATTTATCACACTGCAAGAAAATGCCACGGCTAGACGACAACCAGCGAAACCGCGCTGTTGGGATGCAGAGGACCGTTGATCTGTCCGACAGGTGGCAAGAGCCCACCACACCACTATCTACCGCCTACAACAGCGCTTGGCAGCCACCCGGTCATGTTCTGACCGTCCTCGACCAGGCTCACCTCGAGTGACGACTCAGAGACAAGATCGAGCCATTCGCCTTTCCCACCTCAGAACTGATTCCTGATACTGCTGCCACTGCTAGAACAACTTTTGGGGGGAGCGTGGGCGACCCATCAACAGCCACACCATCAGCCGACGCCTGTCACATGCAGGAATCAGGTGTCAGAGGCCCTACATTGGCCCTGTATTGACTGACAGACACAGGCAAGCCCGGCGCCACTGGGCAGCAAATGGTGCGTTCCTGGGAAGACGCGCATGGAGGAATTTCATCTATGACAAGTCACGTTTTTGCATGAGCCACGCTGATGGGAGAATCAGAATTTTACAGGAGACGAGGAGAACGGTATCATGACCCTTGTGTTAGGCAGCTCGACCGGTTTGGCAGCCCTTCAGTGATGGTGCGGGGTGCCATCAACGCCAGCTTTAGATCCCAGCTCGTGTGGATCGATGGCAACATCACGGCACAGCGTTACGTGAACCACGTTCTCAACCTGTCCTGCTTCCACTCCTGGATCACCATGGTAGACGATGCAGATTTGTGTTCCAGCATGATAATGCTACACCTCACAGTGCCCGGATGACCCGTCAGTTTCTGCAGCAGAATGGGGTGGAGGTGATGCCCTGGCCCTCCCTGTCACCTGACGTGAACTGCATTGAGCACGTTTGGGACGTGTTCGGCAGGAAAGTGGAGAGTCGAGGCCCCAGAGGAGAGGTGAACTGGTCACCGTTCTTCAGCATCACAGGGTCAACATCCAGCAGGTGCAGATCCAACGTCTCGTGCAGTCCATGCCTCGGCGTCTTCGAGCGTGTGTAGCTGCCAATGGTGGACACACCAGACACTGACAGAATCATCTCTTTTGAAAGATGGTTTATGCTGTGCAATAACCATGTTTGACTGTTGTTTCTGAATTTTGATTCAGGTAGGGGGTTTTTTTTTCTTTCTTTTTTTTTTTAAATTTTCCTGTTCACACATGCCCTTTGCAATCAAATTTTCTAACGCAGATTTGGTTTGCTTAAGTTGTTACCAAGTTTCTAATTAAAATAAGTGACAAATGAGATTTCTGTGCATGTTTTTTTTTTATGTTTGTGCGGAATTTCTACCTCTCAGTAGGCATTATTTTGCCTTGAGAGATTTGGTATATCACGTAGATGGCGTGTGCATTTATGTTCCTATGTGGGACAGCAAAGGAAGTGCTCTCGAACAGTTATGCGCCATCGAGTCAGCTTGTTGGATACCATTGTCACGGCCTCTGCTTTCTCCCTCAGAATTCGTCAGCAGCCGTCATATGATATGAGTTGGAAATGCACAGAATGGTGAATGTTTCAAAGAGACAGAAAACACACAGGCTGCCTCTGAATGAAACATGCCTCCCTATCTGACAGTGCCACCTGGAAACAAACGACTACATTTCTTGAGAAATCTGAGGCGTACTCAGTGTCTGCTCATCAACTTTCTGCTGTGCATCTGTGTCCTAAAGCCCGGCATCCTTGTCAGCAGTGCCATTGGGCTTCCCTGTGGCGGCAGGTGCTGCGCTGACCCAGACATTCTGAGCAATGCACCATGACCATGTGCAAACATGATGCAGCTGCAAGCATGTGAACGGCGTGTCTACATGTTATTTTTTTTCCTGAATAGCGGATTGCTATCGTGTCTTCCAACATCGCCATGCCATTCTTTTTAAAGCACGACATCAACAAGATATAGACCTTCAGCCTCACCTACCCATAGTGCAAACCGACGACAACAAGCGAACAAATTCCTAAGAGTGCTCACACCACCAGTAGTGAACTAAACCCACTGTGCAAACAGTGACGCTTACAAGCCCTGGTATGATTGCAGCTGAAAGATCGTTAGCAGGATGAAACAAGCAAAAAAAAAAAAAAAAAACAAAGAGAGAGAGAGAGAGAGAGATGAGTTAAAGCGAACATTACTGTCTCTCCACCAGTCTAGTCAGTCTGTCACTGACTGATCAAACCATCCAGCAAAAGTACAGATATCCCCTGACCAGCCTTACCTGTCTCTTACATCAGCAACTAACTCTCCATTGTCGTAATGTTTGCATTTGTTTCTGTGTCAAACATTGCTGTCGACTGGGCATTGTAGTTAGAACGTGTGGAATAAGAAAAAGAGAAAAGGCAGCACTGAAACAACCCTCGTACAACTGATCTCTTCACTCTAGAACAAAAAAGAATGTAAAAGACAGATTCGTCAAGACGAGATTTTAAAACTTTGATCATAACTTTATTTCGGGGGGGCGGAATAGCTCAGTTGGTTTAGAGCGCCGGACTCGTGATCCTGGGGTTGTGGGTTCGAATTTCGGTACAGGGGGATTTTTTTCCTCGGAGTAACATTGGTTCTGACTCCAGTCCCCATACAGTCCTTCGAATGAGACTGTAAACCGAGGTTCCGTATGAGAACGCACGCACAACATCTTGCACACGCATCACCAACTTTCAGAAGAGAAGGCCAGTTTGCCCCTTGGTAAGACGTTACACATAGCATGCACCTTCCCCGAACATGGAGTATGGCTGCCTTAATGGCGGGATAAAAAAAACGGTCATACACACGACACTCCACTGCCTGTCAGGTAATGTCCGCAGGAGTATCAGCCTGCTTACGCAGAAAGAAAGAGAGGAAGAACTTTATTTCGAAAATATGCACAAGAGACTTCATAAACATGTAGTTAAAAAAATTGATCAAGACTCAAAAAGAACAAAACCAAGAACAAACAAGCAAACAAGTAAAATATTTAAAAAAAACAAAGCATGGAAACGGCGTGTTGAGAACATCAGCAATTACTGCTGGGGAGATGACAGCCCTGGGTTTGCCCTGAAAAAGCACCACGAGTCGACACCCACAGGACGCAGTTCATGAAGGGGCTTGCTTTCAGTGGAGTAACAATGTTGAAGAGAAGCCTTGGTAGCCTTGTTCATTTCTTCAGCACTGCTACTCTTGCGGATGGCACGGTTGTAGTAGATGGCCAGCTTCCTTATGGCCTTCTGTGTTAGGTTACTACGGCCACGACCTCCAGGGGTACACCCTTCTTCCGACAACCCGCCACTAGATTTCGCAAAGCTGAGTCAAGCCGCTTGCTGACGTGATTGATGCACTTCGCTATCTCCACCTCATCACCATGAGGCCTGATGGCTGTCAGCTCATTGCAGGTCTTGGCATCACCATGAGGGCCTGATGTCTGTCAGCTCATTGCAGGTCTTGGCATCACCATGAGGGCTTGATGGCTGTCAGCTCATTGCAGGTCTTGGCATCACCATGAGGGCCTGATGTCTGTCAGCCCATTGTAGGTCTTGGCATCACCATAAGGGCCTGATGTCTGTCAGCTCATTGCAGGTCTTGGCATCACCATGAGGGCCTGATGTCTGTCAGCTCATTGCAGGTCTTGGCATCCCCATCTGACAGTGGGATAGTGTATCGCAGTTTGTCGCGTTGCACTGAGCACCGCCAGATCACACGAGCTGCCTCCACCGCCATCATGCCAGAGGATCCTGTACACATAAAATCTGATACATGTAACTGGACCGATATGCCTGTGTCGTGTGTGTGTGTGTGTGTGTGTGTGTGTGTGTGTGTGTGTGTGTGTGTGTGTGTGTGCGTGAGTGTGAATGCATGTATATTGCCGAGATATGCACAACTTTGCTTTCGTGATCTACAATACACAAAACCAAATGAAAGAAAAATAAATTTGGAAGACTTCCTTTGAGTATGTTTATGTGCGTGTGTGTGTGTGATCAACTAGTTCAAACACTACTTTTCATTTTTCTGTTTGATTTTGTGTTCATAACGTTTTTGAAGCATACTTTCAATACAACTACAACAAAGACACTTAAAATAATGCACGAGCACAACCAAACAAATATACAAACAATGTAGCTCACCTGTAAAGTTCTTGCCATGTTTCAAGATGTTGAACTACCCACACAGGATACTCCATAGGGTTCTCTGCATACAGTTTCTTCCTCGTGGATTCACACACTTGACGGTAGGTGCACATGACAAGAGCATCAAGACACAACCTTGCCAGAAGGTTTCACCACACAATCTACTCCAATATGAGACCTGTGTCCTCTGGTTAGCCAAGTGCCATCAAAACTAACACTGATGGAAAGAACATCATCAGGGCCAAGGGGGGTGCCAGAATGTTGTGCATGGACTTGCCTCACATACTCTGCGGTGTATGCAACCAGTCTTTCAAAGTCCTCTAATTTCTGGTATAGTTTGCCTGCTTTCTTATAAAACACGTTTTGTGGTGCAGTCCTTGGAGATCCAAGCTTCATAAAATTTGTTGAACCTTGTTGCTCTCGAGCCACATACTAATGCAGAATACACAGCTTGCCTATTGATAGTGTAGTCTTTCATCTTTCCACCACCTCTCTCTGCTAAAATTTTGAAAAGAAAAATCTTCTGTGCCCTCAACAGCTTGTTCACAAGTATAACAACAGTACACATATCATGTACAGCTAACCCACATGGTTTCTTCTTATCAGTCCTGAAACGGAACGTTTCATGTTTTGCACTTGGAGCAACTTTTTTTTTTTTTTTTTTTTACAAATCTGTCAACAAAACTGAAGTCTACAATCCCCCTCTTTGACAATATGCTCTCCTCGACAGTCACCAGAGGCTGATGTAGAGGCACTTTCCAGATTTCTGACAGTCCTTTTTATATGATTGATGTTTGAAGTGTGTGCAGTTTTAACCTCCTAACACACAATCCTGAACACGTGTTGATGTTGATGGCATGGGCGAACACGAAGCACTGCCTGTTGAAGGCACTGACACCGGGTCATACTCAGGGCCGATTCTCGTCGATCTTCCCCATTCTTTCGAAGCTTTGCACTACCTTGCATACGCAAGAAAGGTTTTGGGTTTTTTTCCGCTTCGACATGCTTTTCTTAGCCGACTGAATTGTAGATTTTTTCACGCCAGCCATTTTTGTTTTAAACTCTGGTCTTCGATCGAACACGATGTAAACAATCGCCATTTACACAAAGAGGCGGGTGTCACGTGACCCGAAACAACGAATCAGGCGGCTCGTTCCCGGGGCATTCTCCATATAAGGGAGAATGTGGTCGTATACTGATGATCTAAAACAACTTCTAGCCGGAATTGAGTGGGATCTTGTGGTAAAGGCTCCCCTGTATGGTGTAAGGGAGACAATCTCGTTCCCTTTGATGTGCGAGACGACGAGGTTCGGGGAGAAGAAAAGCCTGTTGCTAGGGTCGGAAAATCGGCATTTCACACATTTTATTACACAAACGAACTCAGACGCAAATGTGTTAGGTTTTCAAAATCACTTATATTTAAAACCACATCATTTCAGTGTTATTCAAGTATGGAACATGAAAATAGACATGTAGTTGATAAAAATGTGAAAATAAAAAAAAACAGCCCAAATGGCCCAATCCTGACATATTTCATTGCCTTTAATTAGATTCTGTTACAATTTAGTTTTGTTTCTGCAAGTGACATAGGTCTTAATGATTACTTTCTTCCTTCTCCGGAGTTCATTTGCTATACTACTACGTACAGATTTCGTAGTTGAAGAAAGAGTCGATTTGGTGCATATGCCCCTAGTGCTCAGAGTAAATCATTAGAAAATGATGCCAAAGGTTTTTGTGACAGCTCTCTTGGTTTTCTTGATTAACTAATGTGGAACCTGATGAAGCGCATACTCTCACTGAAACGTGTTATTCTCCTGCATTTGCTGGCTGTAGAGCAGAAGCCTCTGCTCTGATTGAACAAACAATGTATCGTACTTTGGACACGTTTACGTGTGCTGCTACTGATGCCCGCGAGGTGTATACGACTTAGCTGTCTTGTCCCAACAAGCCCTTTAAGTGTTGTGCCACTCGTTAACAGAATAGCTCCTGGTTCGACAAACATTGTCGCCTGTCAAAGAAGAACGCAAGAAAAACAAACAAACTTTAATTGGTAAGTAAATAAACAAACGAAATTAACTTACAAACTCTCACTAATTCAATAATTCTCTAAATACGGAGCGAAGGATCTTAGTAACAAGGGAGAGAGAGAGAGAGAGAGAGAGAGAGACAGACAGACAGACAGACAGACAGACAGAAACAGATACAGAGACAGAGAGAGACAGAGACACAGAGAGAGAGACAGAGAGAGAGAGAGACAGACAGACAGACAGACAGAGACAGAGACAGAGAAACAGACAGACTTACAGACAGAGAGGCAGACAGAGAGAAAGAGACAGACAAACAGAGGCACAAAGAGAAAGCGATACAACAGTTTTATTCCAGAAACATCCTCACTCTTAACATAACACAGTGTTTTTATTCTGATCAGATCATGTACGTGGCACTTTAGTCCCTAAGGCGGTCTGGTTCTACTGCCATCTCGTCTTCTCCTGCCTCGTGGAACCCTCTCCATAGAGATCCCATGTCCTGAGCACAGGAGCTGTGTCTCTGAAGGCAGCACTTTGACACCAGTCCACAACAAAATCAAACAAACAGTAATAATAGCAATAATGATAATAATGATAATAACATTAATAATAATAATAATAATAATAATAATGGTAATGATGATAACAATAACAATAATGATGATGATGATAGTACTAATGATAAAAAACACCACCACCACTATCACCACCGCCACCACCACCACCAACGACAACAACAACAACAATAATAATAATATAATAATAATATACATGTTACAATCAGCAGTTTCCCCACAGCAGTTAAAAAACCACA
>JADBJO010008033.1:42500-50000 GCA_016801955.1 Conus betulinus
CTTTCTTTCTTTTCTTTCGTTCTTTCTTATTTTCTTTCTCCGCTCATTTATGATGGATCTAGTTTCAAAGTGAGGTGACTGTGGGCAGAAATTGAAACAAACTTGAAAGAAAAATTACTATTCCACAGAACGACAGTGACAAACAAACTCAAACAAAAAACGTGTCGACCGCTGTGGTCTCATTCAGGGCAAGACAAACAATATTTAAAGAGACATTATGATTAATCCGCCAAGCAGAAGGGATACATTGTAAGATTAAACACGACGCGTTTCGACCTCTTTGGTCTCATTCAGGGCAAGACAAACAAAATTTAAAGAAATTGGAAATGATATGAGGCAGGGAACAGTAACAAGTGAGGTAGTCTTTGCTCCCGTAAAGAAACCTAACACAGAGTAACTTTTATTCAAGACTGGCACAGCCTTTTAAACTTGAATAAAGTCAGACAAATACAAACAATCTAATAGTGGGGGAAAACAAGCGCAGGCCAACAACTAAATTGTCTTCATAGTAATGACTTGGCAAAACTTTTTGAACTTAAGGAGGGCGGGGGGGCAGGAGGTTAAGATGTAAAAATTGGGAACATGAAATTAAGAAAATATGAAAACTTTTCACTGGCTGCATAGGGAACCATCGCAATTCCTTTTAAAGGCAGAGATATTTTTGTAGGAGACACGGCTGGCTGTATCTGCACTCCTGGCGTCAAATAGAGACACACCACAGTCCATAATACCGTGGTGTTCTCACCACCAAGGGTGCAAAAAAGAATCAATAGCACCCCCGAAGCAGCCAGCGAAGAGTAGTAAAGAAAACCAAACGAAAGTGTGGGGAGGAAAAAAGTTGCTGAAAAACTACAGATATTATGCAAAATAGTATAAAATGTAGGGGGCAATCTTTGAGCCTACGCTTGAGGATCCACCCAAGGATGCAAGGGGAGATCAAAAGACAAACACAAAGACAGACAGAAACAAATACAAATAACCTCGATTTAATCAAAACGCAGCCTTTTAAACTTGAATAAAGTCAGACAAATACAAAGACAAACAATCTAATAGTGGGGGAAAACAAGCGCAGGCCAACAACTAAATTGTCTTCATAGTAATGACTTGGCAAAACTTTGAACTTAAGAAGGGCGGAGGGGGGGGGGGGGCAGGAGGGCAAGGAGATGTAAAAATTAGGAACATGAAATTAGAAAATATGAAAACTCTTCACTGGCTGCATAAGGGAACCATCGCCATCCCCTTTAAAGGCAGATATATTTGTATTGCCTGCTCCGAGGCCTTTCGTCCGCTGGGTCGGAAACTTATCAGGGAGACACGGCTGACTGTATCTGTGCTCCTGGCGTCAAATAGAGACACACCACAGTCCATAATACCTCGGAGCAGGCAATACAAATATATATGCCTTTAAAGGGGATTGCGATGGTTCCCTTATGCAGCCAGTGAAAAGTTTTCATATTTTCCTGCCCCCCCCCCCCCCCCCCCCCCCCCCCCCCCCTCCATGCCCTCCCCCAGTTCCTTAAGTTCAAAGTTTTGCCAAGTCATTACTATGAAGACAATTTAGTTGTTGGCCTGCGCTTGTTTTCCCCCACTATTAGATTGTTTGTCTTTGTATTTGTCTGACTTTATTCAAGTTTAAAAGGCTGTGCCAGTCTTGAATAAAAGTTACTCTGTGTTAGGTTCCTTATGGGAGCAAAGACTACCCCACTTGTTTACTGTTTAAAAAATTTAAAGAGAAATTACGATTAATCCGCCAAGCAGAAGGGATACATTATAAGATTAAACACGACGCGTTTCGACCTCCTTGGTCTCCTTCAGAGCAAGTTCAACGAATGTAAAAGAGAAATTATAATCAGTCGGATGAAGAAGAAAAGGGGCAAAGAAATCACAAGACAAAACATGACGCGTTTCGACCGCTTTGGTCTTCCTAAGGCTGCCGTGTGCACCATATCAAGTGCGCATGTTTGAAAAATGTTTCCTTTTTTTAATTCATCATTAAAAACTACTTTAGACTCTAACTCAAAGGGGATGGTCAGTAAACCTTCAGCTAACACTAGTAAGCGTCCCTTATGTGAAAAGTTCAAAATGCAGATCAAGGTAAAACTCTGTGGAAAGTGTTTATGCTTCCACTCACACTCCCTGAGAGGGTCAGTGATTCAGTCAACGAGTTAGCTTGCTTGGCCGGTTTTAGCAGTGTCAGCTGGGAGTACAGTGCAGCTAAAGCACGATTTGGGCTTGACTGCAGGAAAAAGCGTGATTTTGGCTTGATTGCAAGAAAAGCGTGATTTTTTACATAGATAGGACAACAGTGCTCACTGGCTGTCACTGGACTGGCTGGCTAAGGTAGCAGTCAGTGTCAGCAGAGGTGTTTTAGAGAGAGAGAGAGAGAGAGAGAGAGAGAGTGGCTGACTCAACTGTTATATTTTATAGGGGCTGTGTTTTAGAGGTGCTATATGGGAGTCATCCTCACCTCTGTAGTACAAAGTGTAATTGTAAAACAAGGCATTAAACTGCCAGTATAGGCCTAAACATAGAAAAGAAAAAGGTAAGCACTATAAAAAAAATACGTAGGTTCCTCGACGCTTAGGAAAAAAAACACACACAAAAAGAGTGAGTAGAAAGAAATATTATCTAAAAGTTGAAAATGATTATTAACGTAGGTCTTGTTTTTTTTCTGTCGCATGGATTTTCTCCTCCGTCAAAGTAGTTGCTCTCTAGGTCCCCTATGCGACAAAAAAAAAAACTAGTGTCAGACACTGAAAGTCTAAGACAGGAAGACCTGAATTACACGAATATTGACTGAGGTCTCAGTTAGGTTGGGAGATTTGACAGTGGAAGACTCTGACTGACTACTTACTTGTGGCCTTGAAGGTCAATGTTGGTTATCTGGAAATAGTGTGGTCTGGTGGCCAACTTGAAGAATATGTTTTCGTGTGTGGCCTTGTCGGCCTTCGCTGATAAAGTCATTACAAGGTCTGGTCTAAGGTTGAAGCCTGTGGGGCTTGTTATATTGATTAGTGTGTGCTTATCTCTCATGAAATATTGCTGTGAGAAAAAGTGGTGAACAAAATATCCAACGAAATTATTAACATTTATTGCAAACATTTTTTTTTTTTTTGCGAAAAAAGGGTTAAAATACATAAGAACTCCAAAGAGAAACTGCCTCTAAATAAGAAGAAAGGTGAATGCGGGAGATCGTGTAAGACCGCGAGTGAAAGTTGGGTTCAGGGAAATTTTAGTTTTACGACAGTTGCATCTTCTCTCTTGCGTCTCTGGCTGTCACTCCAAAGCTAACGCGCCCCCTTGTCAAAGGCAAAACAAACAACATTAAAGACAATGAAAATGAAAAAAGAACAAACAAGCATGTTTCTCCTTTAAACTGGACGTGGAACGATAACTGTGCGCTTTGTTGTAATCCGTGTGCGTTGTGAAATCACACCTGTACCGAAGACATGTCAGGTATAGCAACTGGTTTGCAAGCAGTGACACTTCCTAACTTCTTCTTTCTTTCTTTTTTCTTTTCTTTCTTTCTTCTTCTGCATACGCAGGCTGATACGCCAGCGGACACTCCATATATAGAACGGCAAGTATTGATCCCATATTCCCAACAAAGGGAGTGGAGTTTTGTGTGCATGACGGGTTTTTTTTTTTATCTCGCCATCAAGGCAGCCATACTCCATCAAGATATGTGTAACTATGTGTAACGTGTCATCCATGCTAAAGGCCAAACTGGCCTTCTCTTCCGAAAGTAGGTGATGGGATTTGACGTGTGTGCAAGATGATATGCGTGCGTTCACACACAGAACCTCGGTTGATAGTCTCATTTGAAGGACTGTATGGGAAATGGAGTCCGAGGGAAAAATCCCCCTGTACCGAAACGGCCCAGCGGAGATTCGAACCCGCAACCCTTGGATTACGAGGCCGTCGCTCTTCCAGCCGGGCTGTTCCCGCCCCCGCCTCCTAACTGAAACTGATTTTAGTTTCAAAAGGGAGGTGACTGCAGTCTGTTGACATACCTGAGCGCATTGCTAAAAAGAAAAATCCCTGTATTTAGTTCACGTTTGTACAGATGTGTATGAAGATAATCAAGGCCGGATCGGTTCATATCAGAAGGTGTGTGTGTGTGGTGTGGGGGGGGGGGTAAAAGGGGGGGGGGGGGGCTCACATAGGGAGTTTGGTGGTCTACCTCGCCACTCTCTCTCTCTCTCTCATCGCTCTCCTCTCTCTCCTCTCCTCTCTCTCTCTCTCCTCTCGTCTCTCTCTCTCTCTCTCTCTCTCTCTCTTCCGGATCTATTTATCTGCCTCTTTATCTGTCTGTTATGTATGCATATATGTATGTATATATATATATGGTGTGTGTGTGTGTGTATTATGTATGTATGTATGTATGTATGTATGTATGTAATGTATGTAGTATGCATGTGTGCATGCATGTATGTATGTATGTATGTTGTATGTATGTATGTATGTATGTATGTTAGTATGTATGTATGTATGTATGTATCACATACGTTTATGTATGTTAGGTATGTATGTATGTATGTATGCATCTCTTTTTTGTCTATATCTAATCAAAATCTATTTTTATATAATCCTGTATCTTATCTATCTAATCTGTCTCCTAACATGGTTGTATTTTGTAAATCCACTCAGGTCGTCTTTGTTCAAACTCGAAACTGAACCTGTCCAAACAAGCATCAGATAGGAAATCTCGCCCAGTACCGCTCTCTCTCATCTCTCGCTCACCATCTCTCCCGATCTCACCTCATCTTACTCCTCTCGCATCGCCTCTCTCATCTTCTCGCCTCCTCTCTCTATCTCCTCTCTCTCCTCTCCTCCGCTGTTGATGTGGACGCCTGTTCCCAGAATATTACTTATATTGCCCCTTGCCAATAGTGATTTTTGCTAATGGCAATTACAAATTTGTTAGTGTCCCTCTTCTCTTTTGTGTCTCTCTCCTTCCTCTCTCCTCTCACTCACCTTCTCTCCCCTCTCCTCGCTCCTCTCTGGTCTCACCCTTCTCTCTCTCCCTCTCGGGCCTCCTCCCTCGGCTCACCCCTCCCTCCGCTCATCGCCCTCTCTCCAGTCTACTCCTCGTCCGTCTCTCTCTCTCTCCTCTCCTCTCCCTCATCAAAGATCGCAGTACTCTCTGTCGTCTCGGGCATCCTGATTGGTCCTCTCTCCAGTCCTGTCTCTCCGCAGTAGTCGTGTGTCTGGACTCGACTCCAAGCTCGCAGAGAGGACACGGTGTCTGACCTCACCAACAGCATAGAGGAAGGACCGGTGTCTGGAACGACCCAAGTAGCAGGGAGGAAGGACCGTTGTCCTGGACGACCCTCTCAGCAGGGAGGAAGGACCGGTGTCTGGAACGACCCAAGGCAGCAGGGGAAGACCGGTGTCTGGAACCAACCTTTTTTTGCCAGCCCAGGGAGGAAGGACCGGTGGGTCTGGAACAACCCTTGCACAGGGAGTAAGACTCGTTTGTCTGTAACGACTCACGCAGCCTGGATGAATGACCGTTTCCTGACCAACCCTCTGCCGCTGGAGGAAGGACCGGTGTCTGGACGACCCCTGCACAGATGAAGGACCTCCTATCTGTCTTGCATCTCATCAACCTTCTCCCTCCCCATGTGCTGCGGTAGGCTGACAGGCTCATCACCATCCGTCTGCCGCAGTAGTAAGTAGTAGTGGTATGGAACGACCCAAGCAGCAGAGAGGACCGGTGTCTGGAACGACCCAAGCAGCAGCAGAGGAAGGACCGGTGTCTGGAACGACCCAAGTAGCAGGGAGGAAGGACCGGTGTCTGGAACGAAGACAACAGGGAGAGGAAGGAACCGGTGTCTGGAACGACCCCAAGCAGCAGGGAGGAAAGCCGGTGTCTGGAACAACACCCTTGCAGCAGGGAGGAAGGACCGGTGTCTTGGACAACCACTTGCAGCAGGGAGGAAGGGACCGGTGTCTGGAACAGACTCAAGCAGCAGGGAGGAAGGACCGGTTTGTCTGGAACAGGAGAACCCTTGCCGCAGGGAGGAAGGACCGGTGTCTGGAACGACCCTTGCACAGGGAGGAAGGACCGGTATGTTTGCACTCACAGCACCTTCCTTTGGTCCATGCTGCTGTAGGCTGACAGGGCCTCAGCAGCCATGGAGCCAGAGTTTTTTTTTTTCTTAATAATTGTTTTCTTTTTTTTTTTTTCTTTTTTTTTTTTTTTTCTTTTTGGAAAGGCACCAGCCCCGAGTCACACAAGACACCAACGGCCCAACGGCAGCAGCGGACAAGATCTCTTCCATGTTGGCCTTGGTCGCATCTCATTGTCCGGGAGAAGAACATGAACGTTCAATACTCTAAACGGTCAAAATTGATTCGATACTATACATAAGACACAAGGACAGATCGTAACTTAAAGGCTTTTGTATATAAGAGACAGAAAGACAGACAGACAGAGACATAGAGGCAGAGAGAGAGGAGAGAGAGAGAGAGGAGGGAGAGAGAGAGAGAGAGGAGAGAGAGAGAGAACAGGCAGATCAGAGGGACAGGACAAGCAGACAGAAAGACAGACAGAGAGGAGAGTGGGAGAGTGAAGGTGGTGGAGAGAGAGACAGACAGCCAGAGAGACAGACAGACAGAGGGCAGGGCACACAGACAGAGAAGCGGCCTGACACATAGACAGACAGACAGACACAGAGGGGCGGGGGGGGGGTAGTGAAGGTGCTGGAGGGGGAGAGAGAGAGAGAGAAAGACAGACAGACCAGACACAGACAGACATACAAACAGACACGCAGCCAGATACAGACAAACAGACACAGACCATTTAGACAAAGGGTAGGGGAGAGTGCAAGGTGGCAGAGAGACGGAGGGGGGCCGGGGGGGGGGGGGGGGGTGAGTAGAGTGACGGGAGGGGGAGGAAAGAAGCTGCTGATCGAAATGAGGTCCAGTTAGACCTGTGACCCGGACAGTGTGATCATCATCGTCTTTGCATTGCCATGTCAATAGGGGCGCCGTTTTCTCTCTTAGCTCGCGGGTTCACCGAGCAAAGAGTGCAGAGGTGAGATGCTGCAGACATGTGGAGAGTGCATAGAGGGGAAGGGGGAAAACGAACGAACGAACGTAGAGGAGAGAGAGAGAGGAGAGAGAGGGTGAGAAGGAGAGAGAGAGAGAGAGAGACATGTGACAGACAGACAGACAGGACAGACAGGTGTGGCTTTGGTGGTGTGGTTGGGTGGGGAGGAGGGGGAAGGGGTTGCGGGACGGGGGGGGGGGGGGGTGGGGGATGGGTAATATTAATATGTCTAGCAAGTAGTAAAGTTCTAGAATTACTGAATGAATAAGTGTAAGAATGTTTTCTTTGTGTCGCATTTAGTATGATGGGAGAGGATGTTGTGTGTGTGTGTGTGTGTGTGTGTGTGTGTGTGTGGTGTGTGTGTGTGTGTGGTGTGTGTGTGTGTGAGGGGGGTGAGGAGAAAGAAAGAGACTGACAGATAGACAGACAGAGTCAGAGAACCA
>JADBJO010008033.1:62500-65000 GCA_016801955.1 Conus betulinus
GATCTCTACCTCAGATGGGCTGTTCAGTGTTGTTAATTCATCCGTTCGTCGTCAATTTCACTTCAGTAAAAATGATGGTTTCAAAAAT
Source organism: Conus betulinus (assembly GCA_016801955.1). Classification (NCBI taxonomy): domain Eukaryota; kingdom Metazoa; phylum Mollusca; class Gastropoda; order Neogastropoda; family Conidae; genus Conus; species Conus betulinus. The sequence continues at coordinate 62,589 of JADBJO010008033.1, forward strand.
TCAAAGTGGGAAGATTGCTGGTGGAGACTGAATCAAGAACACAAAAAATGGACTTACTAGGCCGCCAAACGAAGGAAAAAATACATTGCAAAACAAACATAACGCGTTTGGGGGAGAAGAATTAACATTGCGAATGGAACTGATTGTATATTATCATTATTATCCGTGGTGGTAGTAGTAGTATTAGTAGTAGTAGTAGTAGTAGTAGTAGTCGTAGCATACATCATTATGATTATCAGTATTATTGTTAATTATATTGTTTACTATTACATTGTTTTTCTTATTATGGTTGTTGTTGTTGCTGTTATCACTATCTTCTGTCCTTCAATGTCACTTCCATTTCGGAATACTAACCCATTCACTCATGACCGAACTTTGCGCTGAGATCGAAGAGATAAACGACTGTCTCTTCGTTCTTCCTCGTTCATAGTTTCAATATCGTTTCGCCTGTCTGATAGTAGACCCCAGTAGGTCGAAACGCGTTGAGTTGGTGTTGCATGTGTTTGTCCCCTTGTTTTGGTGGCCCATAATTCTGTTCTATGCTCTTGTTTTAGTTAAAGTCATCAGTCGTCTGGCGGCTTCAGAGGTATGGGTTAGGCAGGAAAATGTTCTCTTCTTCTCCTCTCTCATCCTCTCTCTCACCTCTCTCCTCTCTCTCTCTTCTCTCTCTCTCTCTCTACTCTTCTCTCTCCTCCTCTTGCCTCTCTGTGTCTGTGTGTGTGTGGTGTGTGTGTTGTGTTGTGTGTGGTGTGTGTGTGTGGTGTGTGTGTTTTCAATTTCAGTTTTGCTTGCAAAGAATCTTGAAGCAGAGCTAATTATTACTTACTTTGTATTTCTAAAGAAACTGCGTACGCTCGATAATGAGTCTCTGCCATTGTGTTTTAAGTTGTTCGCATCTCAAGTTCATCCCATGGCGCAATACGGGAGCCGAGTTATGGGTCTCATCCACTTTTTTCTATACAAATTGAAAAGGTGCATTTCTATGCATTGAAAAACAAACACTCAATGATTTGGTACGTGGGGAGACTAATAGATATCCCATTCATTTACTTCCTGTAGTAAGGTACATTCGTTACTGGCTAAAACATAACCAGAATGGCACCTGATAGATTACCACATAAAGCGCGTATAGAATGTTCTTACAGCTAGATGCTAGGGGTAAGAGCAATCGGGCCTCTAAAGTAAGGCTGAAATCGTACGAATTTGGTTTTGTTGACTTTGTGTGTGAGAATCAGGGTGTGTAGATGACATAATTATATTTCTTTCGTATGTTTCGGCAACGATTAATCGATTGTAACTGGCAGAGTTGGAATTCCCATGTTGATGTGACTGTCACAGATTTGATATTTATAGAGTGTTAAACTCTGCACATTGTATTCCAAAGTATTTGTCTGTGCAGATTTAACAGACATGTTAAGTATAGTGTGACAAAACTCATATTTGGTGAATCGGATCTGTGTGTAAAGTCTGACCCTTACAGGCCTTGAATGATTGTAATTGTACATGTCCGCTCCCTCATGAAGCTGATGAAAACGAAGTTCATTTCGTTTAATCTTTGCCCTGAGCTACGAACTGTTAGACAGCAATTGATTCCACATAAGTACCTAAGAAATCCTTGTTTCTTAAAACTTATTATGGTTAATGGCGTCATCAAATGAAAAAGACCATTAAACAACTACAAATTTCTCTCTAAATTTGTATAAAAGCATTGAGAAACTCTAAATGATGTATCAAGACAGTAAATGTTGTGTAAAGCTTGTTTAAACACATCTGTATAAATGAATTGCGCGGTTTGTTATGATGTATGTGTAACCCTTTCTAAGGGACTGTGACCTTTTTGGAATAAACGTCTGCATCTCTCTCTCCTCTCTCTCTCTCTCTCTCTCTCTCTCTCTCTCTCTCTCTCTCAAAATGATTTTATTAAAATATGCATGCTTTTGTGTTTTATAAAATTGAAACTGACGCTGCGAACTCTTTGTGTATGGACCTTGGCCCCACAATAAATGGCGCGGCGTTTAACGCGCGTCAAGTGTCAAGTCTCTCTCTCTCTCTCTCTCTCTCTCTCTCTCTCTCTCTCTCTCTCTCTCTCTCTCTCTCTCTCACACACACACACACACACACACACACCACACACACACACACACACACACACACACACACACACACACACACATGGTTTTTCCCCCTTTTTCATGCAAAAATGGCATGTCACTGCTCGTCTGTTTTGCTCTTTTACTCCTTCTCTCTAAATGAATGGGCAAATGCCTTAGCATATTTCAATGTCTCTGTGCTGCATACATCAGTTTCTTTGTTCGCTGCCGCAGTCGTTACTCCGGAAGTAAGAAATTGTCGATGGTCAGGTTTAACAATTGTCTGTGTTTTGTTTGTTTGTTTGTTTGTTTGTTTGTTTGC
>JADBJO010008033.1:80000-82500 GCA_016801955.1 Conus betulinus
ATATATATATATATACACACACAGACAAGATATAAATATTTCCGAAAAATTCGGCTTTTTAATGTCTTCATCAGTGGTGAATTGACTGGCCGGCAAGTCACACACACAACATTTATACATGCATAAAAACAAAGCGAATAAAATTCACTATCCTAAAACAAGAAGCTAAAATAGACTTCACGTACCGGGCAAATCTTTCAAATGGAAGGGGAACACAATGCGACGTTGTAGTATGAGGAAGAGGGGCTTTACTAAAACGCGTGTCAAAGCGTGCGCGAGTCACGCACGTATGGGAGAGGGGGTGGGGGGGTGTGGGGTGTGACGGAGGTAAAAGAAGTTCAGCGACGTAAAAACAAGAACAGTTAGTATATAGTGCGTTGAGTCCGAAAAGGATGGAGAGTTTTGAATTTTCTTATACAGAATTTTTCCCTACCGATTCTGTGCATGTGGCTGTCTGAAAAAAAAACTTTTCTTTCTATCACCATGTTCATGTTGGCCAGGGTGTGGTTGGGCAAGTTGAAATGTTGCGTGGACTAGAGTCCAGATTTTGTGCTTGATGCGAGATCTATGCGGATAGAAACGTTTTCTGCGTGAATTTTTTTGTTTTGTTTCACCAATGTATGGAGAACTCTGGCAGAGTTTGCAAAACATGAGATAAATGATGTTATTGGTTTGGCAGACAATATGGTGTCTAGAGTAAAATGTTTCTTTGGTCTGGTAGCTAATGAAATTGGTAGATTCCAAGGCGTGCTCTCTACAAATAATACATTTGTTGGGAACATTTGAAAAAGCCATTAGGGTCTTTAGGACTTAATGTGACGGGGAGGGCTGAGGGCATAAGCAAGTCTTTGAGAGAACGGCTGTTTCTTTCTCCTTGGATGGGTGGGTGAGGTATGGCCTGTTTGAAGTTTGTCAGTGGTGGAAAACTGTTTGATAAAATTTTTTTAAACCATTGACTGAGAGGGGGGGTTGCTAGGGTTATGAGTGACAATAACAGGTGTTCTAGGGTTGGACAGCTTAGGTTTGTAAGTAAGAGTCTCTCTCTCTCTCTCTCCTCTCTCTCTCTCTCTCTCTCTCTCTATATATATATATATATATATATATATATATCCTTGGAATTTATTAGTTTATTATAATTTAGTCCCTTGCAGATTCATTCCAAGAAACTGGCCCTCAGCCCTTGTGTCTTAAGAGGTTATCTTTTTATATTTTCTACTTTTATATTTTCTACTTTTCACAAGAAAAAATGTATTTTATTTTGTTCTTTTATGATTCTTTTTTTCTTCTTAGGTGGTACCTTGAGTTGTTTTTTTGAAAACTCAACAAACATACTACGTATATTGCACACCAGCCTTTTTCTAAGATAGTATTCTTCTTCAAACTGAAAAGGCAGAGGACTCAAATTACCACTTTCCGCGGTTATTGAGGAGAAACAATCAGGTTTCCAAGTGTCAGTATCTGACCAGGAGTTTATATGGTAGTGAGGTTCCTCCCCATTGGAGACTGTCTCCTCTTTGGAGACTATAATCTTGCTGAAGGCTCAATTTCAGAAACATTTATTATTCCCCATTCACCCACTCAAGCACATACTGTTAGTTAGGCAGAATCATCTACCACTGCAGATATGTATTTCTTATATATGTGTGTGTGTGTGTTGTGTGTGTGGTATGTATGGTATGTATGTGTACGTGCGTGTGTACATACATACTGATAGGCATATTAGCGCTCTCTCTCTCTCTCTCTCTCTCTCTCTATATATATATATATAGATATATTTGTGTGTGTGTCCCCCCCCCCCCCCCCCCCACACACACACACTATTGATTTATTCAGCGTTACAATAGTTTTGATCAACCAGTGGGAGATTTCATCTCTTTTAGGAGATTCAAGTAAATGCTATTCTGCACAATTCTTAGTCGCTGACAATGCTTTGGGTTAATAAACAGCAGAGCTAACCACCCAGACTGTTTCACATTTCTATTATCTCCCTTGCGTTCTTGAATGGATCCTCAGGCATACGCACAAAGATTGAAACCCTACATTTTGTACTTTTTACATAATGCTTATAGTTATTTAACAACAAAATTTCTTGCCACACTTTCTTTTCTTTCACTCTCTACCCTCCGCAGGCTGCTTTGGGGGCTTGCTGCGTGCTTTTTTTTAAACCTTGGTGGCCGAGAATACCACAGAATTATGCATTGTGCAGTATTTCTATTTGACGCAAGGGAGCGCAAAACTTGGTAGTGGTGTTTTCTTCGTTGGGGTGATCCAATCATCGAAAAGCGTTTAAGAACTAGCACTACAAATAGATTTGGTTTCAAGAGAGATTGCAATAGGCCCCATAAGCCTACCAGTGAAGAGCTCATTATTCATAATCAGATATCAGAAACGTATTGGTTCGTGTTTTTTTCTTCCCACATCCGCCTTTCGGTAATAAACTTTTATCAAATCTTTGGGCACATGTTTGAACAATGACGGAAGTATTACTGGACTACACGTC
>JADBJO010008033.1:100000-102460 GCA_016801955.1 Conus betulinus
TCAGCCTTTTTGGGCGACTTTTGACGAGTTTTTGGAACTTCCATAGCGTTTGTCCCTCAGAAACGAGACGTTTGAAAATCCAGCATTCCCCATCAAAAGCATGCATTAATTATTTGTCGTCCGCCCCACGTGATCTGTTTTTGCATAAAACTGAGCCTGCTTAATTGCCTAACTTCATGTAAATTTTATCAAGGCATCATTGAATCGATCAATCAATCAAGCCGAATGCGCTTGCCATCAGTGGCAATACTTCTTCTGAATAAAACTTAGATTTAAACTCGGAACTTTTCTCCAGCTCCAAACGCTATTTCCCAACGATATTTTACTATTGTTTGTTCTGCTAGAGCTCGGAGCAGTTTCATTCATTTGGTGGATCCTAATTTTAAGTTTCAACTCAATAGCATATGTTTTGATTCCACTCGATGAGAAACCATAACATAGCTGAGTCCAAGGTCCCGGATACTATATCTAGACAGGATTAAATAAGGGAAGTCAAATGATGGCTTGTGGCGGCCATTTGGTTGGGCTAGGTAACGTGAACGTGCCCGTTCTTTTTCTTTCCATCATCAGCCCGAACCAAACGCATGTCAAGTATCTCACTAAATCTAAAAACTTGGTCACAAATATTAGCCAGTACATGTTTTGCCGTGACTGGTTAAGCAAGTGGTCTTTAGAGTTAGCCGCTAATATGAGACAGAATCGTCCGAAAGAAAATGTCGGGATCAAAGGTCCGAAAAGCAGGACATCTCTCTGCCCATATTTCTTTCCACCAGTCTTCCACCGTTATGTGCGTTGAAGTCACCAGCATATCAACAAACACGAATATCACCGTGTGATATTCAAAAATGATGTCAGAGAGACAGGAGACAGAGCGATAGAGAGAGAGGAGAGAGAGAGAGAGAGAGGAGAGAGAAGAACGCTAGATAGATGAGAGAATAGAGAGCACAGGAAGACAGAGAGAAAGACGGAGATAAGAGAGATAAGCAGGATGAGCTGATTTTTCAGTATAACCGGGTATGCGTATCGGGCGGACGGGCGGCGGGACGGGGGGCCGGGGTGGTGTTGGGGGGAGGGGTCGGGACGCGACGGACGGAGACGGACAGGTCAGTCCCAGAACAGCCAGACAGACATACCGAGTTCAGAGGTTGGATTTTCAGAGATACGAATCGAGGCCCATGCGGTGAATACTGACTGTACATTGCACCAGCTTCACTTTAAAAGAAACAGTTTTGATTTGTTGTCGGCAGATGCTTAAGTGTTTGAGGAGGGGTTGGGGAGTCAAACGAAGTGGGAAATATTTAAAATTCTTGGAATGTAATTCTGATAGTCATGGATGGATGTGTGATGTGACACTATGTAACAGAGCGGGCAACATGGGCACTAATGTGGAATGGAATTATAAAGAGTATGGATCGATCATTTGATGTGAAGTATGTGACCAAGAGGCAACAATTGTAAAATCTGTAATAGTACTTACGTATCGATACGCATGGGAATCGTACTGTGTGAGTTGAAATATGCTACATAGGAAGTGTACTTTTAAATTTTCTTTGACAAACATTCTCATTGTATGTGCTAGTATTAGAGCGATGTGTGATGTGAATGATGTAGCCCAGGATTCAAAACTGATATCACTTTGGAATTAATTATAGATACCTAGATTGAGTGTTATGGCAAAATCTCTGATTTGCGGGTCAATACAAATGCTGTTTTTTGACTAATTGTACTTCTCTTCTCCCTTTACTGCTCTTTTCTCTTCCTTTCTCTTCGAGCCCCCTCCTTGTTACCCCCCTTTTTTTTCTTTTTCTTCTTTTTTTTTCCGTCATTGTTATTTTGTTCTTGTGTTATTCGTTTTTCGTATCACGTGTATAAGAGGAGAACGACTGGTTTTCGTTCGCCCGGGTTACTTGCAATGGTACCACGCACTTAAGATTTTGCAGTTACATTGTTCTGCTTTTCATAGTCGTCATAATGCCAAGAAAATGCTTATGATCTAAATAATTTGTAAATTCATTCATGAATACTCGTCGTTTGAAGGCAGTATGTGTTCGCCGCACTTAGTCTTTCTTCTACTACGAGGACATTATGGTTGCAGGAATATTGCACCGAGTTTCCAAAAAAAAGATATAACCAACGTGGAAACATCAGGACAGGCCAAGCAATGACTTTTCTAGAAATACAAACAAATTTCTGCTGTGGAAAAGTAATTTTTAATTATTTTGCTGGTTTTTGTTGTTGTTGTTGTTGTTGTTGTTGTTTTTCCCCACTTCTTCCAGATACATTTCTACAACACAAACCACCCCCTGGTTTAAAGTTCCGTCGCACAGCATCCACAAACCTACAAACTGAATTTACCAGGACCGAACGAGACCGTTCGAAAAAAACATAATTGAAAGAACATGAAGCAAAGGTATACCCTGAAAACAGTTTTGATTCTAGAATGGCCTAAATATGGAACTT
>JADBJO010008034.1:12500-15000 GCA_016801955.1 Conus betulinus
AACGACATTTACTTTCATTCCTGCACACAAAAGGACACTACATTACCTAGTTACTTTCCCACGAGCAGGTTGTGTCTCCAGCCCCATCTGGTTGCTTGTCAACAGCATTGCATGTAAGCACTCCGCATCGATTTCACCGTTTGAAACATGGAATCTTGCCCAAGGACGAAGCCGTGAAAAGTTTGGTGCGGTTCCAAGCTCCATCAGAAACATGACACAGAAGCTAAGGAATCGATTTTCAAGAAAGTTGGGAGATTGTTTGGAAAGTGGCCCAAGGACGAAGCATTGCAGTGTAAAGTGGTGTTGAGACTCAAGGAGCAGATCCAGGATTCGTTCGACCTTGGCGGATGTCTGTGTTCTTTGTGGGAAATTGGAGTATTAATCTGTATGCCGCTGGTACAGAGAGGGGGAATCTTATTTCTTTACTTTTTCTTCGTTGCTTATATTGGTGTTGTGACTCAATGATTTATGAATTTCATTGTCTTACTTCGTCCCATTTTGCACACACACACACACACACACACACACACACACACACACACACACACACACACACACACACACACACACACACACACACGTACATACACTCATTCACAAAGAGCCCATAAGTGTTCAACATAAACATATAACCTAAAAACATAGATAGATCTGAGACAAACACAAAGATACAGACAAACAGACCGGTTGACTGAAGCACAAGAAAGCAAACACACGTGCGCGCACACGTGCCCGCACACGTGAGCGCACACGTGCGCGCACCCGTGCCCGCACACGTGCGCGCACACGTGCCTGCACACGTGAGCACACAAGTGCGCGCGCGCGCGCGTACACACACACACACACACACACACACACACACACACACACACACACACACACACACACACACGCACACACACTCATAAGGACGGAGGCACACATGTAGACACAGACACATACACACAGACTCACGCCGGAGCACGCACACACACACACACACACACACACACACACACACACACACACACACACACACACACACACACATACACGACCGCGCGCGCGCGCGCGCGCGCGCACACACACACACACACACACACACACACACACACACACACACACACACACACACAGAGGAGGAGGACCATCTGTCTGTCATATCATCTTTAAACCTGAACGAAATTTATTAATCAAGCACTTACAAACACAGATATGAAGGAATCATCCTTGATACCTGAGCCATATCCTCCATCTGAGGTCTGTTCTAACCATATCTAGAATTAGAGCATCATCCAAGATGATATACAGAATTTCTTGAGAGAATGCTCAACACAAACAGACAGCAGCAGGAAAAGCTTTGATATGATGAGTTTCTTTCAGAAAGGTCAGATTATACTGACAGGAGAAAAATGTCTTTCTCCATGGCAATAATGAAAATTAAAAAGACACAAAAAGTTACCATTCCATAAAGCTATGAAATAATATCGTCTTTTGAATAGTAACTTTCTGATTATCAAAAAACTACAATTTTTAAGAAGAATTGTTTGTTCGATGTAGTCGAAAAATGTTCACAATGTTTAAAAGCTGAATTTCTGTTTAAAAACATTGGCAGTAAAAAAACAGAGGGAAATATAACTTTGTTTGGGAAGCGCTGATGAGAAAAGGGTGTACGTTATTGGCTCTGAATTTCTTAAGATACACCAATCTGAGGGGAAAAAGTCTTTAGCAAGAATCAAATAAATTTCTGGGGGAGAAACCAAACGAATTAACTTAGAAAGTATCTTTGGCGGCTATAAATTAAATTTCTTTGCAAAAATATCAAAACAAAAGAGAGAAAGCAAAATACCACTCCATGGTTATGTACGGAATTGCTTTGAAAGACATCAATAACACTCGATGGGGAAAAATGCCAAAAGACAACTGCCCATAAACTTTTTAAAAATAGGAATAAGACCTCACTCAGAGAAATCACCCTGTGTGTAGAAAGTTCTTTCATGAATGAGATAAAAGAACGTATGAAATACTGACTACATGGGAAAAAAAACAGACTTCCTTTCATAAACATCAATAAAACGAGATGCAGAAAATGTTCCACAGATGCAGCAAAAAGTGTTTTTGAGTTCACCAAGAAGACGAGAAACTAAAACACATTTTCTATGGATCAGCCAAAATGTTTTCACAGAATATTGATGAGAAAGGACAAAGAATCTTGTTGGTTTGGAATCAGATTTCTTCAGGGACTACCAGTAAGACAAGAGGACAGAGAGAAAGCTGCATTAATAGCAACAAAGTCAAGTAAACTAGTTTTGAAACAGCTAGTGAAAGTGACAGTCTCGACAAAGGTTTTTTTTTTTCTTTTTCTAGCATCAAGAAGAACAGATCGGGGAAAAAAAAAACCCGTATCTTCGGTCAAGTAAGTTACCTGCTCTAAAGAAAACTTCTGGAGTGTCTGTGTCATTCAGTTCCCCTGGGAAAAGAGTCAATGTGAATGGAGGAATGGGAATGGGGGAGAGGAGTA
>JADBJO010008034.1:40000-42500 GCA_016801955.1 Conus betulinus
GACAAGTTTGCTCTTCGCTACCTCTGAAAAGGCAATGGAGAACCGCAACAGATGAAGAGGTGTTGTCTGGCAGTCATGCTTGGCAATGTTGGCACGAAGGGCCTCGCTAACTCCTACATGGAATTGCCAGAGAGATGCGACGATATATGTATATGTGTGTTGAACAGAGGACAACCGACCAAGGCAACAGATGGAAGATATAGTCTGAAAATCAGCAAGCTCCACTGGGAGTTAGGAGACGAGTGAGATGAGGATTACAGTGAGTTTTCTTCGATCGTCGCTTCAAAACAGACAGCTGGTTCAAGGGTGTTCAGGTCGGTCGACCTCTCCAAATTCACAGCACCACAGGACAGAAAGGAACAGCCATTCTGGAAGACCTCCGCCTGGCCTGTCACTTCTAGTACACTTCACTTAGCGGCTCCGCCTGGCCTGTCACTTGCTAGGTTCTGACTTCATAGAGGAGTGTTTACCTTACTCATTGGGATGCAGCTATAGCACAGACCAGTAGAGTACAGTGGAGTCAGGCAGAACACGCTACATCACAATACGTTCAATCTATCGTCAGCACAGCACTGCACAGTACAGACAGCAGGGTAGGTAGAGTAGAGTAGAGTAGAGTAGAGTAGAGTAGAGTAGAGTAGAGTAGAGTAGAGTGGAGAGTAGAGTAGAGTGGAGGGAGGGAGTAGAGTAGAGTTGAGTATAGTTGGATCTAGAGAGTGAAAGGATTGGAGTAGGCTGGAGTGGAGTGGAGCAGACTGGAGTGAATTGGAGTGGAGGGGAGGGGAGGGGAGTGGAGGGGAGTAGAGTAGGTTGGAGTGAGATGGAGTGGAAGGGAGGGGAGTGGAGGGGAGGGGGGGAGTGGAGGGGAGGGGAGGGGGAGTAGAGGGGAGTAGAGTAGGTTGGAGTGAGATGGAGTGGAGTGGAGTGGAGGGGAGGGGAGTGGAGGGGAGGGGAGGGGAGTGGAGGGGAGTAGAGTAGGTTGGAGTGGAGTGGAGTATAGAAGAGTAGGAGGGGGTGGTGTGAGGTAGAGTAGACTAGAGTACAGTACAGTACAGAACTGAATAACACATCTCCGTCAATCCTGTTTCTCGCCGTCTTGTGGATGCATCCCGTTTAGAGTATTCCTGACAGGTGCTACTTCAGGGGATACACAAAAAGTATTGCACAGCATAGTATGGTAAAGGATAGTACAACCCAGTCCAATTTGTTACCCAAAACAAATCATATAAGGGTGCAGCTGGTCTAGTGACTGCATTTTTGACATGCATGGAGGAGTACATCACACTCACAAAAAATGGAGTCAAATATAGTACAATTCAGTACAAACACAGCACAAAACGGTCAAGTACAGTGCGACACAACACAGTCCATCCGCGACTCACCGGATTGTGGGTGCAGGCGGTGTAGTAGTGATGTACGACTCCTTGTGGGTGTTGGGGGATATGAACCACGTGCCATTCGCCTCGCACTTCCTGGTTGCTGCAGCTGAAACCAGTCAACAAACAAACCACGTTTAATGTCCTTCCTGGTTGCCGACCTCTGCGGCCCATCCGAGGGCTCGGATCCCAAGATCAAAATGGAAGAAGGCATTTCCGAATGCTCCCTCTCCTCTCTCAAAGTGAAACTGCGTTTTTCCCTTTTTTTTCTTTTTTTTTTTTCTCCAAGAAATTGAAACGGAACTAATAACTAATATGATACAAAAAGGAACAAAGTTACTGCCTAGCCACATGTGCCATTCACTGTTTTAAGAACATTCTTGATATTTGCTATCACTGTGCTGCCCTCTCTTTGACTGAAAATGTTTCTTGTAAGAAAGAATGGGACATACAGTCGGACGTATCTATAATAGTAAAAAGAAATACCCGACAATATATGACATCGGAATGCAACACAATATATTAAGTATATTCAGTGACATCTACACACTATAAAAAAGACATCGGCTGTAATCACACTTCAGTAGAAATGATAGAATTGCAGGTAAGTGAGGAGATGAAAAAAGTCTAGAATATTAACTGGCATTAAACGTTCTCTCGAAAGTCTTAACACCAACTGTAATCTAAAACATTCACAAAAAGTCTGAAAGAAATGAGCTTGTAATTTAAATATAAATAAAAAAAAAACAAAATAATCAATAATTAATTAAATCAAAGAAATTAAAAATGACTTTCAGTGCAACTAATTCAAACAACGACGTTAGACAAAAAAATTGCATTTAAATGTGTTGATAGCATTCCGACATGCCAATCTAACTTATGACGTAAATTTTCAAGATAGAGGTCCACAATCTAAACAGTTAACGATATGAATAAAAGTCAAAATATTTACTGAAACTATATTGTTTAAATTGGATACCAAAGAGAGGAGAGAGAGAGAGAGAGAGAGAGAGAGAGAGAGAGAGAGAGAGAGAGAGAGAGAGAGAGAGAGAGAGAGAGTTGCTGTAATTCGTGTAATCAGCCTAATGACACACGATAGAGTGGATAACTGGAAATGCACAGCT
>JADBJO010008034.1:57500-72500 GCA_016801955.1 Conus betulinus
GTCTGTTTTCTGTTCGTGGTACATGCAAAACTTTGAACTTTGATTAATGAACTCTTTTTGTCGCTGTTTCTTTGCTGTTGCTGCTTGTCGTGTGATGCTTTTTGTTTGTTTATTGGAGATCGCAGTTAAAAAAAAGTTTGTGGAATTATCCTCTATTTTTCCCTTGTTGTTTGATTTGTGGGTGTGTGGCTTGTATTAGTCGCTTTTTGTTTGTTCAAGTTTTGCTTACGTTTTCTTTGCTGTTCTTGTTGGTGTCAGTGTACTTTTTACCGCTTGTAGTTTGCTAGTGCCGTTCCGTTTATTTTTGATGTTGTTATGGATATTGTCTGTACTTTTCCTCTTCTTGCCACCGGTGCTGGTGATGGCAGATTAATGGAAGTAATGGTGACATCAAGACAAGGTTTAGTTGCTGGTAGGTGGAAGAAAACGTTGACCGTATTTCCTTTCCGTTGTTCTTGTGCTGTCTTTTGTTTTGCCTTGGTTCTTGTTTACTGTTTTCTTTGCTAGAAGCATCTACCGACTGTTACGATTATTTATTGCCGTTATTTCATGTTCTTCATCTTCATGGTGAAAGAGAGCTAAGCGTGAGTAACTTCAAGGGAGGGAGGGAGAGAGAGAGAGAGAGAGAGAGAGAGAGAGAGAGAGAGGGAGAGAGAAGAGAGAGAGAGATATGTAGACATACGTACATGCACATTAACGTACACATACAACACACACACACACACACACACACACACACACACACACGCACACACACACACACACACACACGCACGCACGCACACACATATTCTCACTAAAACACATACACATACACTAACTGAAGCACGCATTCACGCACGCGCGCGCTCGCGTGCGCTCACACACACACACACACACGCACACACACACACACACAACACACACACACACACACACACACACACACACACACACACACACCACACACACCACACACACGCACGCACGCTCGCACGCGCACGCGCGCGCGCGCGCGCGCACACACACACACCACACACACACACACACACACACACACACACACACACACACACACACACACACACACACACACACACACACACACACTCACACACACATACACTGCAAACACAACGCCGTCTTTAACCGGTGAGAGGTGAACATAAACAGACAGTCAACAGACCGACATACAAACACACAGGTAGACAAAAAGCGTACCCACCTTGTTTGACGTGGTGATGAACACCAAAGATAGTCTCGTTGCAGGCCAGGGTGGCGGTGGTACCTGCCGGAGTATATAACCAGCATCCTCCCCACTGGTCTGTGGTGGCCTCACAGTAAACGCTGCCTGAAACAGCCGTGGGATAGAACGAATGAAGACCTGCTGAATGAATGAATGAATGAATGAATGAACCAGTAAATGACTGAATCAACGAGGAAACGAATAGAAGATGGACGGGTGCATGAACAAATGAATAAACAAAGGAGAGAAAAGTAAGTGAAGAAATAAGAAATGAATGAAGAATGGAAGGGCGCGATGAACGAATGAATAAATAAAGGCGAGAAAAGTAAGTGAAGAAAGAAACAAGTAGATGAAGAAAGGATAAATGAGTGAAGGGACGAATGAAAGAGGAAAAGAATAAATGATTAAATGAGAGAATAATGAAGAAATGATGATGAATACGTGAATGGATGAGTGAATGAAGAAGAAACGAATGAATGATTAAACGAGAGAGAATAAACGAATGAATATAACGAAGTGTTACTGAGATGGGTGGATGGAATCGATACGTGGATAAAAGGGAGAATGAAAAGCACAATATACGAGGCGGAGAAACTCTTGTGTCTTATTCAGTTTTCTCCCTTTAAATCCCTCCCCCCCCCTTCCCCTCTCCCACAGAACCGACTGTAACCAACTGTCTAATGATGCTGCAGCACGAGCAACAACAGCAGTACTAGTTGTAGGAGTACAGCATAGGTTAGTTAACTGTTCAAAGTAAGGGTGTTTGAAGAGGTGCTGAGGGACATAGAGAAGAAGAAGAAGAAGAAGAAGAAGAAGAAGAAGAAGAAGAAGAAAGAAAGAAGAGAAGGAAGAAGAAGAAGAAAAAGAAGAAGAGAGAGGAGGAGGAGGAGGAGGAGGAGAAGAAGAAGAAAGAAGAAAAGAAGAGAAGAAAAGAAGAAGGAAGAAAAGAAGAAGAAAGAAGAAGAAGAGAAAGAGAAGAAGAAAGAAGAAGAAAGAAGAAGAAGAAAGAACGAAAGAAGAAGAAGAAGAAGAAGAGGAAGAAGAAGAAGAAGAAGAAGAAGAAGAAGAGAAGAAGAAGAAGAAGAAGAAAAGAAGAAGAAGAAGAAGAGAGAAAAAGAAGAAAAGAAGAAGAAGAAGAAGAAGAGAAAGAAGAAGAAGAAAAAAGAAGAAGAAGAAGAGAAACAATATGAAGAAAAGTAGAAGAAGAGGAGGAGGAGGTGGAGGAGGAGATGAGCTATCGAGAGGAGGAGGAGGAGGAGGAGGAGGAGGAGGAGGAGGAGAAGTTTTTTCTTGGGAATCACCATACGGCATCAATGCAAAAACAAAAAACAAGAAGCCTACTGCAGCTACTGCTACTCCTGCTCTCACTACCGCTGCTCCTGCTCCTCCTCTTCCTACTTCTGCATTTCGTTATCATCTTCCCTATTGTTTCATTTGACGTCATGCACTTTCAATATAGGTAGTAATGCTGCATCTCTCTCTTAACACTGTTGCATGTAAGAAGACACTATCTGCAGTGACACTAGCAAGTCGAAGTGTAAGTTGCTAGCCTCAAACTAACTTCTTTTAGCCGTAAATAAAGAATATCACTCGCGCCCCGTTTAATGGCTAATCCACTCAGGCACAGGCAAAAACAAACAGAGAAACACGCAGCTTCGTCCCACAGTATCGACCACGTATTTTCTTGCTCATGCTTTGGTGACGTCAATGGGGTTGGTGGACTGGTCGTAATAGCCAGCATGACATCATGAAAAAAAGCTGTCTTTGTGTTCTAGCCAGGAAAGAGTAGGACTAAGGATGTAAGTTTGAGAGACTATGCAACATGAACATGCAAATATATGGCGTCGCGAGTCAGTGGTAATCAATGGGGAATTTCATCTGGAGATAAGGTTAAGTTGTACGTGAGGGTTATCAACCAGAGATAAGGTTCAGTCATTGATGAGGGCTGGCAAATAGAGATAAAGTACAGCCCGTCGGTGAAGGGATACATCAGACATGAAGCTCAGCCATCAACGGGAGTTATCAACAAGCGATGAGGTTAATTCGTTTATTAGGGCATCAATCAAGGATGAGGTCAAGTCATTGATGAAGGGTATTAAACAGACATAAGGTTCAATCATCAACCAGGGTGTCTACCAGAGATGAGATTCAGTAATCACTGAGAGGGGTGAACGAGAGATAAGTCTTGGTCATCAAGAAAAGTCATCAATTACAGATAACGATCAAAGTAGAATGAGAGTCATCGATCATAGACAACGATCAGAGTACGACGATGATCATCAGGCACAGATAACGATTAGAGTACAACGAGAATCAGCAATCTTAGATGACGTTTAGCATACAGTGAGAGTAGTCAATGATAGAGAACGATTTGTGTACAAAGAGGGTCATCAGTCACAATGCGAGTCATCAATCACAGACAACAATTTGTATTCAATGAGGGTCGTCAATAATCGATAACGATCAGTGCGCATGAGGGTCACCATCATAAACAAAAATCAGTGTGCGGTAAGATATATCAACAACCAGAAATAACAATCTCTGGGCAATGTGTTTACACCAATCATGAATGACAATCAGTCTGCGATGAAAGTTACCAACCTTAGATGAAGATCAATGTACAATGAGGGATACCAGCCAGAAATAAAACCTGGGGATGGCAGCACTGCCCTGAACCAGTTTATATCAGGCAGGTTCTAGCATTCCAAGTCTGACCATACTGAGGGGAACTGCGAGGCACAGGATTGATGGTGGTACATCGAACGATCAGAACGAAGACGATTTTTAAAGACGACGACGAGAACGACGCCTTTGCCGATCAGAAAGACAAGCAGAATGTTGAACGGAACAAAACTAGTGAAGGTGATAAATTCCTATTTCTAAACAGTTTTGTAACGCCAAGTGCAGCCACATTGATAACCATAACATCAACAATAATAATGGTATCATGATATCATCATCACCATCACGTTCATCCTCATTATCCTAAAAAGGATCATCAAAACATCTGTTTTGTACGTGAAACTGGCAGTTGTGTTTTTATATAACCCTTACACTATTCTGCATGGTTGAATGGGTTAAAAAAATAATGAGAGTAAAGAAAGCGTTTCTGTTTTAGCTGGTATTGCAGCAGCTAATTATTCATGCTTCGTGTCAGCAGACACTATCTATTCTTATAGCACCAAGTCCAAGCTATCGTAGCGTGAGCTAAGAGCCTAACTCTAATCCCCTCAAGAGCATAGAAAGACGAAAACGGCCCGTGCCCTCCTTAGTTCTAAATCCTCTTCCCGGCGAAACAAACACAGAGAAACACGCAGCTCTCTCTGACACTTCCGACCACGGCATTGTCTGGCTCATGCTTGGGTCATGTCAACAAGGCTCGTCGACTGGCCTTAATGACCACGATGACATCACGAAATCTCTTTCTCTTCCTGTCCTGCGAAGGAAAGAGCGGGTATGGTAATTGGAGTTACGCACGTGATGGAAGTCTGAGAGAGGATGCTAAATAGGGAAAAGAACTCAGCGCTGACAGTCTCTTGTAATCACAGGACAGAAGATTCAGTAATGCATGAGGATTGTCAACCATCGAACTGCTTCAGCCTTACACCACCCATGCCCTCACTGATGCTTAATCCACTACGTGGCCTAACACAGAAAGAGAAACATGCAGTTTACCTCCAAACCATTGACCACAGGTTTATCTGGCTCTCGTCTCTGGTCACGTCAACATGGATGCTAGATCAGCGTCAATGACCAAGACGACATCATTAAAGAACTCTCTAGCCAGGAAAGAGAACGTCATCGTAATGATGAGTAGGGTTAATCTATTCAGTGGAAGTATCTGGGAGCATGCTGAGCGGAATTAGGAACATAGCGTCCCAAGTCCCGTGGTAATCAATGGACATTATTAACTGGAAAGCGAGGCTGTCATTAGCCAGATTTTAGGTTCAGACTTCACTTAAAGTGTCTGGCAGAGATGAGGTTTACTTATCAATGAGAGATATCAACTGGAGATGAATTTCGGTCATGATGAAGGATATCAACTAGAGCTGACGTTCAGTCATCATCAATGAGGGCCATTAATGATAGACAGCATCCAATTTACAATGACAGTAGTCAATGATGCACAAAGATCAGTGCACACTGGGGGGAATCAGTCACAGATAACGAACAGGGTATAAGGAGGATCATCGATCATAGATAACGATTTGTGTGCAGTTATGGTCATCATGCATATATTGTGATCAGAGTACAATAAGAGTCATCAATTACAGAGAATGATCAGTGCACAATAAGGATTATTCATCACAGATAAAGATCGTTGTGTAATAAGGATTATGAAACATATAATGATCAGTATATAATGAGGATCATAACCAAGGCTAAAGATCATTGTACAATGATGTTTATCAATCAGAGATTACGATGTATGTACAATCAGTGTTATCAATCATAGATACCAATCAGTGTAAATTAGGGTTATCAATCATAGATAACGATCAGTGTACAACAAGGGCCATCAGTTACAGATAACGGTCAGTACACAGTAAGGTTTAATCATAGACAACGACCAGTGTACAAAGAGGGTCATTTATCCTAGAACAGCCTGGAATGAAGTTTATCAGTCACAAATGGCTAACAGTGTGCCGTGAGGATCGTCAATAACGGATAAAGACCAGAGTACAGTGTGGGTTCTCAACCAGAGATAATGCGTATCCATCACGCGTAGCAATCAGTGTTCGATGAGTTAGTAGTAGGTTATTTCATTCAAAGTCTTTTCAGCGTGTCGATGGTTTTAGACTCTAGCATCATAAACTGAAAACCTTTGTTAATTGTGTGCGATGAGAGTTAGCAAAGATGACAAGAATATAATGAGGAGTTTCAGCGGGAGATAAGGCTGAGGGATTGCAGCACCAGCTGGGACCAGATAATGCCAGGAGGGTTCCAGAGTTCAAAAGTCTCATCATGATGATATGAAGTAGGTACATGGTTGATGACGGTTTTTTATGGCTAAGAAGATTATCAAAGAGTACCACAAACGACGACGACAAGGACTATGACAACGACGACACTGTTGTATAGTAGGAGCTGGAGGAGATAGGAGAGATGAGATGAAAAAAGTGAAGGTGAGAAATCCCTATTTTCATGCCATCATATAACGCTAAGTGCAGCTTCATTAGTGACCCACAACAGTGAAAGTAAGAATGTAATATTATTATTGCCATGCTCACTCTCACCATTTTTGGTTTGATATTTGTTTTGCACATGAAACGATCACCTGCGTTTTTACAAAACCCTAACTCTGCCCCGCCTGTTTGCATAGACCAAAAAATAACAGCAATATTCCTAAACTGGGTGGTATTGCCGCAGCTAATTATTCCTGCTTCGTGTTAGCAGAAGACAACTAATTTCAAAACATCAAGGCTAAGCAATCAGAGCGTGAGCTGAGAGCCAAAATGCAATGGTTCCCTCAGAAGCATGGAGAGACGAAAACGGGGTGTGATTTCCTTAAGGCTAAATCCACTTCCTGGCAAACAAACACACTAAGATATGCAAGAATCTCCTACACTATCGACCACGGCTTTGTCTGGCTCATGCTCTTGGCATGCTAACCGGGCCGGTCGATTGGTCTTAATAACCATGATGACATCACAGAAAATCCCTTTGTATCCTGGGCCAGAAAGCACAGGGTGTGTTCAGCATTGTAATTCGAGTTACGCCAGTGATGGACGTCTGCAGGAGACTGCTAAATAGGAAGCAGAATATGGCGTTGCCAGTCCCTAGTAATTACTGAGGGCTGTCAATAGGAGAGAAAGTTCAGTAATACATAAGGATTGTCAGCCATAGAAATGCTTAGGACTAATGCCCCGTTCCCTCCTTAATGCTTAACCTACTACTAGGCAAAACAAACACAGAGAAACACGCAGCTTCTTCCTAAACTATCGACCACAGGGTTCGTCTGGCTCATCTCTGGCTACGTCAACAGTGCTGGTCGATTAGCATTAATGCCCAGGATGGCATCATAAAACAACCTCTCCAGCCAGGAAAGAAAAGGACATCTTTGGCGTGATGATTAGAGCGAGCACGCTTGATTGAAGTCTGAGAGAGCGTGCTAAATGGAAACAGAACGTGAAGTCGCCAGTCAATGGGGGCACTCAACTGGAAATGAGGTTCAGTCATGAATGAGGGGAGCCAGCCAGAGATGAGGTGAAGTCAGTAACGAGGGGCACCCGTCAGAGATAACGGTCGGTCACCAATGAGAGTTATGTACCGGTGACAAGGCTCAGTGATTAAAGAGAGTTACGCAGCAGTGACAAGGTAAGTTATCAATGAGGGGTGTCTACCGGAGATGTTGTTCAGTCAGCAATGAGGGTATCAATCAAGAGATAAGGCTCAGTCATCAGTGAGGGGTATCAAGCAGAGATGAGGTTCCTTTATCAATGAGAATAATGAATTATATGTAAAGAGCAATGCACAACGCGGGTCATAAATTACAATTAATGTGTAATGTATAATGAAGGTCATCAATCACAGATAACCATCCATATAGGTCCTCCATTCTCGTCTGTTCTGGGCCAACCTCTGGATGGTACCCCATGTGTGGTTCAGGGTCTTCAACTCTCCCTCTACAGTTCGCCGCCAGGTGTTTTTTGGGGTCTCCCCCCTCTTCCTCCTTCCTTCAGGCGTCCAATGGAGGGCGACACGAGTGATGTTGTCTGGCTCTTTCCTAAGTATGTGCCCTATCCACCTCCATCGCTTTTTCCTGAGAATTGTTTTCATGCTTTCTTGATGGCATTGGGAGAGTAGTTCTTCATTTGAGATGGTGTTTGGCCAGAAAATTCTTAATATTCTTCTAAGGTTCTTTGTGTGGAAGACTGATAGCTTATTTAGGTCACTCTCTGTCATTCTCCAGCATTCTGAGCCATACAGAAGGGTAGAAATAATGCAGCTCTGATATAGTTTGAGCTTGGTTTTGATGCTGTATTGTTGGGGACCTCCATACATTGCTTAGCATTCTGAAAGCATTTCTGGCTTTGTTTAAACGGTTCTTGATGTCATTGCCTGCTCCTCCGTCGTGTCTGACAATGCTGCCCAGGTAGGTGAATTTCTCAGTTGTAGGGAGGGTTTCTCCATTCACTTGAATTGATGAGGGGTTTGGGACATTCAAGGTCATTACCTCTGTTTTCCTTTGACTGATCTTTAGTCCAATCTGTTGTGCAAAGCTGCTGAGGCGGGATGTCTTTTCCTGCATGTGTTGGTGAGTGTGGGAGACCAATGCCAGATCATCAGCAAAGTCAAGGTCTTCTAAGGCTGAGAAGAGTGTCCATCGTATGCCTCTTGTCTGGTCTTCAGTTGTTCGACGCATCACCCAATCTATGGCAAGATTAAAGAGCATTGCTGACATCACACAGCCTTGTCTCACTCCTGTTTTCACTTCAAAACTGTGGTCACTATTTCCGACTCTGCATGTGAAGTTGTCATAGAAGCTTTTGATGAGAAGGACTATCTGCTGTGGTATCCCATACATTCGTAGTATGCGCCATAAGCTGTCTCTGTGGATGCTATCAAAGGCTTTCTCAAAATCCACAAAGTTGATGTACAGTTTGTCTCTGCCACTCTGTGCACTGCTCAATTATGTTACGCAGTACAAATATCTGGTCAGTGCATCCTCTTCCTTTTCGAAATCCTGCTTGTTCTTTTCTCAGTTGTTTATCCACTGCATCTGATATTCGCTGAATGATGATCTTTGCAAGGATCTTGCTTGGAATTGACAGGAGGGTGATTCCACGCCAGTTGTTGCAATCTTTAAGTGTTCCTTTCTTGGGGATCTTCACAATTATTCCCTCTGACCAATCATTTGGTATCTTCTTTTCTTCCCATATAGTTATAAAGAGTGGCAGAAGTATTATTTGGGCCGCAAGATCTGGATCTGCTTTGAACACTTCAGCACTGAGGTTGTCTTGTCCAGGGGCTTTTTCCGTTTTTTAGAGCTTTAATGGCAGTCACGATTTCTTCTTTTTGTTGGTGGTTCAGCATTGATGTCAAGGTCATCTTCCGCAACTGGAATGTCGGCTTCTCTAAGAGGTGGTGGTCTATTCAGTGTCTCACTGAAATGTTCTGCCCATCGAGTTTCCTGCTCTGCTTCTGTTGTTAGCAGTCGCCCCTGTTTGTCCATGATCGGTGTATCTGTTGTTCCACGATATTTGCCGCAGATTATCTTGGTGATCTTATATACCTTTCCTTGTTCTCCTTTGTTGGCTGCATCTTCTGCTTCATCTGCAAGGGATTCCATGAATTCACGTTTGTCAGCCCTTGATTTCTTCTTCACAGCTTCATTTGTTTCCTGGTACAGCTGTTCATACTTTTCCTTCAATCGTTTAGAGATTTTGCCTCCATCTTCTGCACCTTCAGGGCTCTGCGTTTTTTCAATGAGCTCCCATGTGTTTGCTGTTATCCATTCTTTCTTTTTCTGTTGTTGTGTTCTGAGACAGGTCTCACTGGTTTTCAGGTAAGCTGTCTTTTACATGTTCCCATTTGGTGTTGACTTCATCCGAATCTGGCTGTGTGTGGTGATCTAGATCTGCCAGTGTGCTTTGAAATCTGTTCTTCAACTGCAGAACAAAAGTATTCTTTACTGTGGGGGGGTCTTTCAACTTTTCTGTGTCAAACCGTTGCCTTCCCGTTTTCCTGATTCCTGTTTTCCTGAGTTCACTTTCAGTACTGCTACCACAAGGTGGTGATCGCGCTGCCAACATCTGCTCCCCGGTTCACCCTGACATCATGGAGTGAGCGTCTCCAAGTCCCGTTTATCATTAGATGATCAATTTGATTTCTGTCCCTTCCATTAGGGGAATGCCATGTCAGCTTATGGATGTCTCTGTGTGGAAAGAGGGTCCCTCCAATAACAAGATTGTAGGTGGTACATAGTTCTAGCAGCCTCTCACCATTTGCATCATGATGCCACAGCCCTCTTTTCCCATGGCTCTGTCGTAGTTGGTGTTGTCACTTCCTACCTTCGCATTCATGTCTCCCATGACAATTTTTAAATCGTGCCCTTGGAATATTTTCTAATTCAGCTTGTAGCTGCTCGTAGAATTCATCTTTGTCTTGTTCGTCGCTGTCATTTGTGGGGGCATAACACTGGATGATAGTAGTGTTGATCTGTTTTTCCCCTTCATCCTGATCTTGATGATTCTGCTATTGACAGGTTCCCACTCTATCAAACTGTTTTCTACTCCTTTCTTTAGGATCATGGCTACTCCTTGAAAGTGTTGGTCGTCATCCCTACCTGAGTATAGCACTGTCTCACCTGTGCTAGTTTTTAGTCTTCCAGAACCTGTCCACCTACTTTCACCTATCCCAAGGATGTGTAGTTTGTATCGTCTCATCTCTGCTGTAACCTGCTAGTTTTCCTGTGTCATACATCGTTCTCACATTCCAGAATCCAATCCTGGTTTTGCATTTGGTGTTCAGTACTTCCATCTTCCTGTCAGTGGCTTCCTTTCGGCTTTCACCACCACTGTCATTCATACGAGTATCTTCCGATGACTCTGGAAGCCCATCACACCCGAGTTTGGGTTCCTTTTTTGCTGTTTCCGTAACAAAGAGATTTTTTTACGGGACAGAGTTGTTAGCCCTGTGCCTAACCCCCAACCTGGAGGACCAGTGGATCACTCTTCGTCTGGTCCCTACCCTTTGACCTGTCCGGCATGGGTGGCCCTACCAGGAGACGAATCTCCCGCCGGCATAGCTCTCTGATCGGTATATACGGCAAGGTTACCAATCATAGATAACGAGCAGCGTACAGGGAGGGATATCAATCATATATCATGATCAGCATGTGGTGAGGGACTTCAGGTTTAGATCACGATCAGTGTGCCATGAGCGTGTCAGTCGCGCATAATAATCAGTGTACAATGAGTAGAGTCATCATGGATACAGATCAGTGAACAGTCAGGGGTGGAGGTTAGAGATAAGGGTCAGGGATGGCAGCACCAGCTAGGACTAGACAAGGCTTCCAGCTTTTAAAAGTCTCAACAAACCAATGGGAAATCCAGCGCAGTACTGATATGGTATTTGTCACAAGGTAAAACGAAGAAGAAGAAGAAAGAAGAAGAAGAAGAAGAAGAAGAAGAAGAAGAAATCTCTTTCAATGAAAATGAGGAGGAGCAGGAAGAGGAAACGAAGACAAAGGGGAAAAAGTAAAGATGAAAAACCCCTATTTGATGTCATTATGTAAGGCCAAGTGTAGTCACATTGATGACCATAATAGCAGTAATAGTACCAATATCATATCACCATTATCACCACTATCATCCATTGTATTGTCATGGTTTAGTTTTACATTTGCATTATACTTAAAATGGTCGTATGTGTCTTTACACATTGCATTGCCCTTCGTGGGTGGCTGGGTGAACAACAACAGTAAAGATAGTGTGTCTACATTATACATTACTGTTGCAGCACATTTTTCATGCTTCGTGTCAGCAGACGCTAGCTACTTTTAGAACATCGAGTCCAACCCATCGTAGCGTGAGCTGAGAGTCTAACTCTAATCCTTTAAAAAGAGAGAGAGAGAGAGAGAGAGAGAGAGAGAGAGAGAGAGGAAAACAGCCTGTGCCCTCCTTAGCGGTAAATCCACTCCCTGGCAAAGCAAACAGAGAGAAACACGCACCTCTCTCCTAAACTTGCCCACTATGGCTTTTGTCTGGCTATTGCTCTGGTCACGTGAACAGAGCACTTGGACTGGCGTTAATGACCTGTGCGACATCACAAAAAAATCACTTTGCTCTGTGTCCTGTGGAGGAAAGAGCAGGATGTTTGCAGTGTGCTAAGTAGAATTTTCGCGCGCGATGGAAGTCTGAGAGAGGGTGCTGTAAGGGGAACAGGAAACGGGGTTGCTTGCCCCTGATAATTTCTGAGGGTTGTCAACAAGACAAGATGCTCAGTAAAGTATGAGAACTGTAAGCCACAGATATGCTTCAGAGACGAGAGAGAGCTATTAATCAAGGTAAGATTCACCATGTAAAGAGGGTTGTTTACCCGAGATAAGGTTCAAAGACCTGTGAGGTTTATTCACACAGACGCAGTGACAAATCAGGGACATCCACCTGAGACAAGATTCAACGATCAATGAAGACTTGTCGCCAGAGATAAGTTTCAACATTCAAGGAGAATATGCACCCGAGATAATGTACAACGGCTTCATCAAGTGGAGACTGTATTCAGTCACCGACAAAGATAATCCACCTGAGATGAAGTTCAGTCATCAATGATGGTCATCAGCAAGAGACATGGGTCAGTCATCAACGAAGATAATCACACAGAGGTAGGGTTCAGTGATGGTCATCACTTAGAGGTAAGATTCAGGAATCATAGGTTATCGACCAGAGATAAGGCTCAGTCCTCAACGATGGCTATTAGCTAGCAAAAGAGTTCAGTGATCAGTGTGGTTAGCGATAGAGTTCAGTGATCAGTGACGGTAACGGTAGAGAGTTCAGTGATCAATAGTGGTTAGCGATAGAGTTCAGTGATCAATGGTGGTTAGCGATAGAGTTTTAGTGATCAATGGTGGTTAGCGATAGAATTCAGTGATCAATGGTGGTTAGCGATAGAGTTTAGTGATCAATGGTGGTTAGCGATAGAGTTCAGTGATCAGTGGCGGTTAGCGATAGAGTTCAGTGATCAATAGTGGTTAGCGATAGAGTTCAGTGATCGATGGTGGTTAGCGACATAATTCAATGATCAGAAGTCGTTTTCAGTTAGAAAGAAGGTTCAGTCGTCGTCAATAATGGCTAACAATTAGGTTCAATCATCAATGATGGTTATCAATCGTAAACAAAGTTCGATTATAGTTGCTTATAATACATACGGTTCAAATGACAAGGATGTTACCGGTCAGAAATAAAGTCAAGTCATAACTGATGGTCGTTAATAAGAAACAAGGGTGTCATGAAAATGGTAATTGATAAGATATAAGGTTCATGCATTGATACTGGTTATGAATAAGAACTAAGTTTCAGTTATGGTTTCAGTTACCCCCCCCCCCCTCCCTCAAGTCTACTATTATTACTACTGCTACTACTATAACCACCACCACCACCACACACCACCACTACTACTACTACTACTACTACTACTACTACTACTACTACTACTACTGGTGAAAAAATTTATATAGCATGCACACTTACAACGTGGTGTGCTGGTAGCTTTACAAATGTAAAAATATTGATGTCTAAACTATACGCGCGAAAACACACACACACCACACACACACACACACACACACACACACACACACACACACACACACACACACATATATACACACACACAGTCGCAAGCGCTCCACACACACACACACACACACACACACACACACACACACACACACACACACACACACACACACACACACACACACACACACACACACACACACACACACACACACACACACACACACACACACCACACACACACACATATATATATACCCATGTTTTTGCGTGTGACAGGCATAAACACATGCACTCACGCGCGCGCGCAAACACTCACGCACACACACACACACACACACACACACACACACACACACACACACACACACACACACACACACACAAACACACACACACACACACATACCCACACGTGCGCGCACACACACGCACGCGCACGCACACAGAGACCACACCCACACACTGCATTCAGTGTCACACACAGTGTCACACACACAAACACACAGTGCACAACACGGCTTAACAGCTCATTCGTATGTTAGCGAATGCGCGCAAGTGACAGGCACAACTGAGTAATGTTTCAGGTTCCACTGGGCAACTGGCGTTTAAACTGACAAGTTTTTGCGTGCCGACTTAGAAGTCTTGAAGGAACGGGCATTACGTATCGAGTTGCAGTATCGCCGCAGAAATTGAGAATGCCCGAGAACCGTGCTGCTTTCTGCTCTCTCTCTCTCTCTCTCTCTCTCTCTCTCTCTCTCTCTCTCTTACACACACACACACACACACACACACACACACACACACACACACACACACACACACACACACACACACACATCTTTGTCTCTCTGTCTGTCTTCTGTCTATTTCTGCATTGAAACACGCACACACATACACAAACACACACACATACACACGCACACGCACACACACGCGCAGGCGCGCGCACACATACATATACACACACACATGCGCGCACGTGCGCGCGCGCGCGCACACACACATACACGCACACACACACACATTTTCAAGAACACCGAAAGTGATAGTTTAACAGAAAGACAGACAGACACAGACAGGAGAGAGGGTCAGACTGACAGTCAGACAGAAGACATTCACAGAGAGAGAGAGAGAGAGAGAGAGAGAGAGAGAGAGAGAGAGAGAGAGAGAGAGAGAGAGAGAGAGATCACTATACCCGTCTGGAAAGCGTATCGCTATGTTTATCTTGACGTACACGGAGCGCTACCGTGATAACCTTGTCAAAACGACGTAAAAGCATTTGCTGGAAAAAGGCATTTTTCATGTTCTTGACATTACACATGATATATGTGTTCCTGATTCCCCCGATAACCCCCCCCCCCCCTTCCCCCTACTCCACATTCTCATTCAGCGTTCCAGATCCATTCATATCATCCCTGTGATGTTGATACCGTCTCTCCCCCACCCCACCCACCTTCGTTTACCAACAAGAACAAAAAAATAAGCAAATACACAATGGTGACTGTACTATACCTTCGCTTCGAAACGTGT
>JADBJO010008034.1:80000-87500 GCA_016801955.1 Conus betulinus
CGTCTGTTGGTTCGCTTGCCCTGTCTGTCGGCAACATTACACCGCCCAAAGAAATTACGAAACCAGTTTGAACAAAACTTGGTGGACATATCCCACGTAGCACAAGGATGAACTCATTAAAACTTGTAAGAGTTTGCTGTAAGTATGGATTTACGAGTCTGACTCGAAGAGCAGAGTGAAAATCATAAGGAGGGGAACGCGGGTATAAGAAGAGAGGGGATTGTGGGGAGAGGTGAGAGGGAAGATGGAGCACAAGGGGCTGGGTACACGAAAGGGAAGAGTTGGGACAAGGTCGGAAGGGGATAGGGTACTCATTGAATTACTGCGCGGTAATGAATTGAGCCAGAAATCTGTAACAGGACTGTTCGACCTTCGTACAGGTTTGTATTCTCCAGGATACTTTTCCGGTTGCTGTTACCCGCCAAAGAAGCAATGCCTTTGTCCGCTTCCATTGGCTTGTGTTTTTTGTTCGGCGGTCAGCCCGATTAGGCAAAAGGCTACCGATCAGACTTTTTTTTTTTTTTTTTTTTTTTGCTGTCCCAACCTCTGCGCCACCTCAGAGGCAGTGCATACACGCCGCTGTTTCGACACCCTGTCCACAGCTACATCAATGTCAAGTCGTCAAGAGGCAACCCACCGGGAGAGACACTGCACTGCTGCCGAGTCACTTCGGTGGTGTTCAGTGGCGCCTGTTCTGATCTAACATACGCAGGACACCACCTACTAAGCCCCCTACTGACCACAATAATTGCTTAGTCGCGGAGCCGGCGTGAGTGAGCTCTCCCTCCGGAGGGCGCCACCACGTCCGTCCAACGACAGCCCCCATGGACTCGCCGATACCGGTGACCCCGACGGAACAAACCAAGGCCACAGACGTGGAGAAGACATCGAAATTGAGGTCACCATGAAGCAGGGCATGAAGGGCCACAGAATTTGAGACTTTTTTTTTAATGCTGATCGATGAGAATGAGGATGATAAGATGATGCTACGGGTTTCCATTTCGGTCTGAGACTACATGACAGAGCTGTACTCTACGCTTCCTTTCATAATATATCCCGGCGTCAACCGGGCCCGAGAGATACAGGCACCTGCAGTGTTGGTCAGGAAATTTGAGCAACACTCTCAGAAGCGCATCCATTAAGTGGATGAAACTCGACTGTGTGGTCCCAGTCTTCCCAACTGAGCCCGTAGGAAACTCAACTCTGGGTAGAGCCGGTCGGGGCAGAAAAAACCCACATGACTCTGATGGGATTCGAACCCACGACCTCCCAGCCGGGAGAACGTAAAACCACTTAATTTTGCATATATTCGGCACCCGAGTTTTTTTTTTTTTTTTTCGGGTGCCGAATATATGAAAAGATAAGTGGTTTTACGTTTTTTTGTTCGTACTGTCCTAAATGTTATTTGTTTTTGCCTGAAGAAGACCCAGAGGTCGAAATGCATTGTGTCTTGTCCTGTGCTTTGTTTGTCTATGCCCTTGGCGGTAACTAACCCCCTCTCTTTCTAAATTTATTTTAATTCTGAGTCCTTCCATTCAATTCTGTGGTGCATTCTATGTCATGTACCTCTCACTATAAAATATGTTCTTGCAGAGTGTTGGGGCTGACATGATGTCAGACATAAACACATACCAGCAGAAGGCCTGAAACCCTTGTTTAGAGATGCTCAGTCCCATGCGATTTTTCAGGTCCTGACGGAATTACTTATATTTTCCATCTCATCTAAGATTCTACGAAAGAAAAAATTTAAAGTATTTTTTTGCGTGTCATTTTTTTTTTCTTTTTTTTTTTTTTTTTTAAACTATGCAAGAAATTGTCATTGACAAGGAGATAGCCCTCACACGGCCCCTCGAAGTCCGCAAGAACTGACGAGGTGACAGCCTTGATATGACCCTTGCAGTCGGCTAGGCTGTAAACAATGTGAAAACTGCCGGGCCCCAAATTGTCTGGTGAACTCTTTGTAAGTGTTAGCAGTGAAAATCAAAACAAACAGAAAGGTGACCTGTCAATCAAATCCTTTTTTTCCCACTCCTTTTTTTGTCAGGCAAGCATTCTTGATTAGACCCCCCCCCCCCCCCCCCCAAATCGCTCTGCTCAAAGTGATCATTTACTTAAGTGAAAAAGCAAGTCTGCATCATTATCATCATCATCATCATTATTATCTCATCTCATCTGTCTTGTAATAGCGGGAAGACAGGTAGTTTTGAAGCATTACTGACAGCATCTCTCCATGTATGGCAGTTTTTTTCTGTGGTCCTAGAGAGAGCTGGAGGCAGGCAGATGGACCTCTGATGCTGTTTTTGATGTTGTCCTCCCACCTTTTCCGCCTCTCTGCCTGGAGCCGAGCTCTTGCTGGATAGGTTTTGGCCAGCCGGCTGTTCTCGGATCATCGATGTGGGGTCTGTGTGTCCTTTGAAAGCTGGCGAAGGACAGGACTGTTCGGTCAACTCTCTATTGTCCTCCTGTGTCCTCTAGGACTCGGCTCTTGCAGGATGTTCCTTTTCCAGGCCGGCTTTTCTGGAATCATCTTAATGCTTCCTTCCTAAGTTAAGTGATTGCTTGTTCTTCGTTTTCATTGTCCTGAATGTTGTTTATCTTCTTGCCTGAAGAACACCTAGGAAGTCGAAACGCGTCGTGTTTTGTCTTGTAATCTGTTTGTCCATGTTAACCGGCGGATTTACTTAAAAGTCCTTTACAAAATTGTTCCAGTTCTCTCACCTACAATCACCGCACTTTGAAACTAACCCTTTTTGAGTCAAAGAACTTCTTATCCTTTTAGCCAGCCATGGATTTTCTTTGATCCCACCAGTACGTCCCGTGACCGGAAAACAATCTACCAGAGCACTGACTTAGAATGACGGGAATTGCACCAGTCAACAACCAGTCACGGCGGAATGGCCTGCAAGTGGTGTCTTTGGGGCCAGAACACATGGAAGTCAGTGCTGGGAGAGAGTCGTCTGCTGACCAGCTTGAGATGTTGGCACAAGTCGCAAACTTTTGATTTGGGAAAATTATCAATGAATATTTACCCATACAAAACTAGTTTTTTTTTCCCAGTCTACCAACGATGACATGGTCGTGCATATGAAACATACTCCTTTTCCTCTACAGATGTACAGGCGAACTGTACCAGTTGACACCGGTGTTATTTGCTGTCGGTCGTAGTTTTGAAATGCAGGACAGCAACAAAGATCCTCCACGCGGCTTTAATTTACGCCTTCTATTAAACAGTGCCCTAAGTGAGTTATACGGCCTTCAGTTCTGTCTCTGTTCTTCATCGCCTGAGGTTCTTGGGTCATCATCTCTTGTGTTTTCCTTCAGTGAAGGGCAGTTCGGGTGATGCAGTCGCGTTCTTTTCGACCGACATGCCCAGTCCATCTCCAATGCCTCCTTGAATAGTGATGGTGCTCTTGCTCTTTTGCTTGCACTTGTGGGCAGCTGTTGACGGTAGATGGCGTTGACATTCGCAGGACGAAGGACATTCATGTGGAAGAAACTTAAAAGAACAATTGTCTTGTGACTTCTTTTGTTTGTTTTCCTTCGTTCGAAAGAATAGTAATTTGAATCTTCGTGTAGATCGTCAAAGCGAGATCTTCCTCCACTTTCTGAGCCCTACAGCAGAATGGTTATGACACAGCACTGGTATAAGCTCAACGTGGTGTTAGCTGTGTACTGGGTGGACCTCCAGATATTATTCAGCACTCTGAAAAGTGTTCCTGGCCTTGCCAACTCGGGTCTTGATGTTGCTGACTCCTTCACCATGAACTCTGACTTCAACCGTTTTTCGCACTTCTGTGCGGACCTCAGACGGCTGGTGAAGGAGAGGCCAGTCCGGTCTGCTTGTTGATGTGGTCCTCCTGCCTTTTCGTCTGTCTGCCTGGGAAAGTGCCTTGCGTGACCGGTTACTCTTACTTTTTTTTTTTCCCAAACAGCTGCCCTAATACGTGCCCGTACATTGTACATTAAGGCAAACCTCTTAACTGAAAAAAGCAAAATGTTGCTCAGTGGCTCAGCAAACTTCGACGCAACTCAAACGATTTGCAGTAACTCTCCTCAAACTTCAGGGTTCGACTACCACCAAAAGGTTTTATAAACTTTATTATTTATTTCATTTTCTCCTCAAACTGTCATAAAATGGAACTCTTCTCTGATGCGCCAGACACTGTTCTCCACGGAACATTTAAAAGCTGCGTCCGGGTAGCTGGGTTAAAGAGGATCGCCTGTCGTGTTCTAGCCATCGCCTGAGCTTTGAGTCCAAGACATCTCTGTCATTGGTGTTATTATGTCAAGTCTTTTCTTTTTCAAGGAGATGAGATGGGAAATATTGACGGTGCATATGCGCACGCACGTGCCCGGGTCTGCGTGTGTGTGTGTGTGTGTGTGTGTGTGTGTGTGTGTGTGTGTGTGTGTGTGTGTGTGTGTGTGTGTGTGTGTGTGCATGCTCGCGCGCGCGCGCGCGCGCGCGTGTGTGTGTGTGTGATGAAAGATGTAACCCTGCCAGACAGAACAAAATTTTCGGTGTTATACAGCACTACAGGGGGTTATACGTGGTGCCCTGACTCATCCTGTTGTCTGTCTGTTACGGCTTTCGCAGTGTGTTAGTCATGAGGTGCTGGTCTCTAGATGATCAGTACTGATATTGGAAATAAAAGTTACGCTCAGAGGATAGCATTTACTCCCCCCCCCATCCTCCCCCTTCCTCGGACTCCGCTTACGCCTTTTTCTTCCAGTCTTTATCTTTCTGCTTTTCACTTTCTCTGCAACTATGATGGTTTCTGCCTGTCTGTCTGTCTGTCTGTCTGTTTGTCTATCTGCCTGTTTTGTCAGTGTGTCTGTCTCTCTGTCTGTCTGTCTCTCTCTCTCTCTCTCTCTCTCTTTTTTTCTCTATTTCTCTTTCTCTCTGCCGTCCCTTCCCCCTCTCTCTTTATGTAGTGTGTGTGGTGTGTGTGTGTGTGTGGTGTGTGTGTGTGTGTGTGTGTGTGTGTGTGGTGTGTGTGTGTGTGCCTGGCGTGCGTGCGCGCGCGCGCGTGCGTGCCTGCGTGTGGTGGTGAGAGAGAGAGAGAGAGAGAGAGAGAGAGAGAGAGAGTGTAAGTGTGTGTGGTGTGTGTGTGTGTGTGTTGTGTGTGCGTGCATGCGTGCGCGCGTGCGCGAGCGTGTGTGTGTGTGTTGTGTGTGGTGTGTGTGTGTGTGTGTGTGTGTGTGTGTGTGTGTTGTGTGCACGTGCGTGCGCTTGTGTGTGTGTGTGTGTGTGTGTGTGTGTGTGTGGTGTGTGTGTGTGTGTGGTGTGTGGTGTGTGTGTGCTCGCGGCGCGTGTGTAAGTGGTATCAAAACAAAGAAGAAAACGAAAAGAGAAAACGAGAAAAAAGATGGGAGAAGAGAAGAAGAAGAAGAAGAAGAAGAAGAAGAAGAAGAAGAAGAAGAAGAAGACGAAGAAGACGAAGAAGAAGCACAATGAATGGTTAAGAAAGAGGAGAGAAAGGTGGGGACAGAAAAAAGAAGCGAGGTAGAGGATGAAGAAGCCTCGCTCTTTGTTCACTGTCATATGCATTTCCTCCCCTCCCACAACACTGGAAAAACAACAACAGTAACAACAACCACAAGCAGCGACAGCAACAACTAAAACAACAACAAAAACCCAACAATAACGATGAATCTTCGTGTCCAAGGAAAAGGCATAGCAATTTTCGGAAGATGTGCACATAAAACAATAACAAAACAATAACACCAAATGAAAGCCTATTGAGCACCTTTTTTCCTCCGTGATTTTTCTACATGCAAGGGAGGAAAAAAATAGGAAAATAAAACACAAAGAGATTGCAGATAATCAATAGCTGAAGCCACAATATCCCTGTACAGAATCACACACACACACACACACACACCACACACACCACACACACACACACACAACACACACACACACACACACACACACACACACACATCCCACACACCACCACACACACACACACCACACACACACACCCACACACCACACACGTGGCTTTCTCTGTCGGAGGCTGTCTGTCCGTCTGTCTCTCTCTCTCAACACACACAAATACATCCCGCGCGCCGCCGCGCCGCCTCACTCACACATACACAAACCAAAACACACGTGTAAATACTCTCGACTCTCTCTCTCTCTCTCTCTCTCTCTCTCAATGTGGGGGAGGGGGGTCGGTCTCATCTCCCACTCCTTCCCGCTTCACACTACGGAACGGAGTCTCACACACACACACACACGACACACACACACGCACACACACACACACACACACACACACACACCACACACACACACACACACACACACACACAACACGTACAAACCGCCCACCTACATACATACATGCGCATGCGCACGCACGCACACTTACATGCACAGGCACGAACAAACATACTCTCTCTCACACACAAACATATTACATATACACAAACAAAGAGACAGACAGAAACACACATACACACCCAGACACAGAAACAAATACAGGCGCACAGACAGCAGGCAGACAAAGACACACATGCCACACATACGCACTCATGCACGCGTGCACAGCCTGCACACACACACACACACACACACACACCACACCACACACACCACACACACACACACAAAAACACACACACACACAAACATTCTCTCTCTGTCTCTTTCTCTCTTTTTATTTGCTCTCTCTCTCTCTCTCTCTCTGGCTCCTCTCTCTCTCTCTCTCTCTCTCTCTGTGTCTTTCTCTGTCTATGTTTGTTTCCCCTTCTCTCTGTCTCTCTGTCTCACTGTCTGTCCTGTCCGTGGTCTGTCAGGCTGTCTGTCCCGTCTGTCTCTCGCTCTCTCTCTCTCTTCTAGCGCGCTTTCTCTCCCCTCCCCCCCTCTCTGTTCCCTCTTCTCTGTCTGTCTGTCCGTCTGTCACTCTCTCTCTCTCTCTCTCCTCTCTCTCTCCTCTCGTCTCTCTCTCTCTCTCTCTCTCTCTGTACGCCTAATTTTTTTGTCCCCCTACATCTCCCTTTCTTTTCCCCTCACTCTCTCACTCCAAATTCTTCCCCTCACTCTTTATTTCTCTCTGCCACCTTTTTCTTTCTGTAAAAAGAACCTTTCTTTTCTGTCATCCGCCTCCGCCCCAATCTCCCACTCCGCACCAATGCGCATGTGCGTGCGTGCGTGTGTGTGTGTGTGTGTGTGTTGTGTGTGTGTGTGTGTGTGTGTGTGTGTGTGTGTGTGTGTGTGTTGTGTGCGTGCGTGTGTGCGTGCTCGCTGCGCGCGCGTGTGTGTGTGTATGAGTGTGTGTGCGTGTGTGTGCGTGCGTGCGTGCGTGTGTGTGTCTGTGTGCGGGCGTGTGTGTGTGTGTGTGTGTGGGTGTTGTGTGTGTGTGGTGTGTGTGTGTGTGTATGTGTGTGTGTGTGTGTGTGTGTGTGTGTGCGTGCGCGCGTGCTTGGCCGTGTTTGTGTGTGTATGGCCGTGTTTGTGTGTTTCTGTGAAATTGAAATGCCATGTCACTTAAA
>JADBJO010008034.1:95000-97500 GCA_016801955.1 Conus betulinus
CAACCCGATTCGTCACATGCGCGCATTTCGCCCTTTACATGAAAGGAAATCTGACATACACAATTTCTGGTGCGAATGCATGGAAACACAATGCAAGACAGGGCATCACAAGACCAGACAAACAAGCCTAGGCTAAGCAAAGCCAAGCCTGTTCAGACAAGATGAAGACAAGAAACAAAAGGCAAGGTAAGACAAGAAAAGACAAGGCAGGATAGGAGAAGACTAGACAAAAATAAGGCAATGCAAGGCAAAACAAGGCAAGTCAGAAAAAAAAAAAAAAAATAAGGCAAGACAAGACGTTGCAAGAGTGGGCAAGTAAAAAATGAAATCAAGACAAAGCAAGATTAGGCAAGACAAAACAAGCAAGACAAGACAAAATACGGGAAGGCAATAGAGGACAGGACAAAACAAAACAAGTAAGACAGGATGGCGCAAAGTAAGGCAAACTAGACAAAATAAGGCAAGCCTAGGCAAATCCTGCCAGTCAAACAAAGTAATACAAACAGACAATGCGAAGCAAGGTAAGACAAAACAAACAAGCAGGACGATGCAAAGCGAGGCATGAAAAGAAAAGAAAAAAGCAAAACAAAACGGGCAAGACTTGTCCAGATACACGGATCAAGAAAGGCGAGACAAGGCAAAGCATAAAAGGCAAGGCAAGACAATATATAAAAAAAAAAAAACCAAAAAACATGGCCTGACAACGGAAGAGAAAAAAAAGGCAAGGCAAGAAAAATCAAGACAAGACAAATCAAAACAAGACAATGCAAGGTAAGACAAAGGAAGGCAAGACAAGGAAGGCAAGGCGAAACAAAACTAAACGAAACAAAGCATGGTAAAACAAAGGAGGCAAGACAAAGGAATGCAAGACAAAACAAAACAAACGAAACAAAGCATGGTAAGACAAAGGAAGACAAGGCAAGGCAAGGCAAATCAAAAGAAAGCTATGCAAGACAAACCAGAAGGAGACAAGGCAAGGCGAGACAAAGGGAGGCAAACAAGAGAAATAGTGTGAAATAAGACATGGCAGTTCTTCGACTGTGTGTTGACAGTCTTTAAATCGTGTAGCATTCATCCCACTCTTTGAACATGTTCATGACAAGCACAAACACAAAAATGTCACGGTGTGGAAACATGTCAGCAACGCATATCTAAGACCCGGAAATATGTCCCAATGCCGATCGTGTCCACGTGTACTGCAAACCTTAAACAGCTCCCCCCCTCACCCCCTTCCTTCCCCCCCCCCGTTTTCCCTTCAGAAACTCTTCTTCCCGGGTCTCCACTGACCTCATCTCCCCCCCCCCCCCCTCCCATGACTCAAATCCCGCACCCTCACCTCTTTCCCTCCCTCCTCCCTCCCCCCCACTCTCCGTCCATCCATTCATCCCCAACCCTCTCCCAGCTGTCAGTTTGGTAGAGTCTGGGGACAGTTCAGCCGACATCGGACTTGATTTGATCTTTCAGGCCAGGCGGTGAAGCGAATGACGAGGCTGTACAGCGTGAGAATGGCGCACCGAGAATCGAATCAAGCTCATTCCCACAAGCACCGGCCAACTGTGTCACTGGACAGAGTCGTTGTTTCGTTTGAAAGTCAACTTCCGCGGGGCTTCTGGCTTCTGAAATTAGGAAAGTTTAGGGGGGGGAGGGGGGGGGGGGGGGGGGGGGGGGGGGGGGGGGGCTAGGACTCGACGGCTGTGCGTTGTATGAGTAATCGGACGGTTGTGGAAAGTGTGGAGGGTTCGGAGTGTGGCTGGACAAGATTAGTCATCAACAACATGTGAAGTTAGCTTGAGTACAAATGCCGCTGGTCTTCTTTCTACCAATCGGTGAAAATTACTATTTTTGGTGGTGTGGAAAGGGGGGGGGGGGGGGGGGGGGGGGGTGGAGGGGGGGAAGTGATGACCGAACGTAACTGAAAAAAGAGATCGTTTTCGACCTCCAGTCAAGACAACATTATTTTGTTTATATTCATATATGCAACGATTTTTAAAACGCAAGAAGTTGAATTCAAAACTAGACTGTTTAAACATCGTCGGTTTTGTTTTTTAAAATCTCAATCTCTTTCATTCCTTTGTAATTTTTGTTTATGTCAGACTGCGTCATTCATCGACGTCGGTAAACTCCCTCTAGCGATTGGTGGAAGAAACCATTAGGATTCGCCTGTGTGAAGGTGGTCCCTGAATTCTACCCAGTCTAAGCCCCGAAATGGGTGGCGTTCTTCATGGGCTAAAAACGACTGTCCAGGATTTTTCTGTGTGTAGGCCTGGAACGGGTGTATGACGAGGCGATAGTGAGCGTAGGACTCACCATGTTTCACGTGCTTATGCAGACAGTGTAGACGTGTTGACGGTCTGCCCATGCCATCTTGTCAAACTGAGTTAGTTATCGGTCGACACGACTCCCAGCGCCGAGCAATGTTGTACTCTGTGACATTTTGGTTAATCTGACTTGTAAATTCAGAGACACTGATAAAGACACCCACAAAGAGACAGACGGAGAG
>JADBJO010008034.1:100000-102433 GCA_016801955.1 Conus betulinus
CACGTAGGCATGCACACAAGCATGCATGCTCCCAAACATGCACGCACGCGTGCATACACGCCCCCACCCCACTCCCCCCCCCACACTCTCCTCTCTTTCTTTCTCTCTCACTCGCTCACTAACTCATACACTCAGTCACTCACATATACAAACAACACGAAGCGAACAGAGCCAAACAACAAGAGGAATAAACGAGCATCCAGACAAACAGAACCCCACAGAACCAGGCAACAGGTCAGTCAGCCGAGCAAGTAATAAGACGTCAATCAATCAATCAATCAATCAAATCAATCAATCATCTCTCAATCGATCAATCAATCAACCAATTACTCACTCAGTCACATTTAATCAAGCAACCACAACTAATCAATCGATTGATCAATCAATCAATCGCTCAATCGCTCGCATCGCTCAATCAATCTATTATGCAAAGCAATCAAGCCAGCAAGCAATTCAACCAGAAAGCCAAGCCAGCAAGCAAGCAAGTATCCAACCACCAACCAAGAAACCAAGCAATAATCACTAAAGAGTGAAAACAATTTGACAGCCAGAAATCAAGCTGATGACCGAACAGGGAAAATGTCTGAACTGTGTGAAACAGACGCCCTTAACACGGAAGCCAAGTGACTTCATCTCCATCTCATTTGAAAGGTCGCTTGTTCAAGGTCTGACCTGCGTTGTTGAGCTCATGCGTGGGTCAGACATCTGCTAGGCCCCTTCCATGAGACCCTTTCTCTTAAACTCCTCATATCAATTCATTTATCTATCACCTTTACATCATGCGCGCAGTGTGATTTTGAAACTTTGCGGTTGTGGTGTAGCGTATAAGGACTAATCCGCACATAATGACACCTCCTTGTGGAAACTGAGACTGTTGCAGGTGGAGTCTTGAGATCAGCCGCGGTGGCGCAGTGGCTAGCCTCACGGATCTCCCCGCTGGGGACTCACTAGTTTCGATTTCCATCAGAACCATTTAATCACG
Source organism: Conus betulinus (assembly GCA_016801955.1). Lineage (NCBI taxonomy): Eukaryota > Metazoa > Mollusca > Gastropoda > Neogastropoda > Conidae > Conus > Conus betulinus. Next base: position 100,983 of record JADBJO010008034.1, read on the forward strand.
GGATTAGTCTGCCGCGACCTGCTCCTATCCAGAGCTGAAAGTGCTGTTGGCTCAACTGGGAAGGCTGGAATCCCACAGTCGAGTTTCATCCACTTAACGGATGCATTTCTGAGAGTGTCACCCACCTTTCCTGACTAGCACTGCAGGTGTCCGTATCTCTCAGCCTGGTCACGTCTGAATGTTTTATTATAGTATTCGTAGATTACATCCCTTTCAAGCACTCTCACTCTCCAACCGTGATGGAACTCGATAGCATTCACCCCATCATGCTCATCCTCCTTGATCAGCATACAAAAGTATCAAATTCTGTGTCCCTTCATGCCCTGCTCTTATGGTGACCTCATTTTGATTGTCCTCTCCACATCTATGCCCTTGGTAGCTTGTGTCGAGGTCGCTGGAATCGGAGATTTCACGGGGACTGTCGCTGGGCGACGTAGTGATGGTTGGTTGTTTTATTTAATTAAAGTCTTTTCATCGTGTCGATGATTTTAGACTCTCGCATAAAAAAACAGCAAAACTTTGTTAATTCTTAACGTGGTATCAAAACATTTTTGAAAACAGGAAGAAGGGAAAGAGAGAGAGAGAGAGAGAGAGAGAGAGAGAGAGAGAGAGAGAGAGAGAGTTAGTTACAAGGAGCGTGCAATAGGACTTCATAACAAATAACAGGTTGATCTCAATATTGAAAGGTTGAAAAGATTAAATTGATCCCAAATTAACAATTAGGAACAGGCAAAATACGGTTCTACGACTTCCAGAGGTCGGACAGTTTTCATTGAATCCACTTTACAAGTACATGCCCCAGTGTTTGATTCTGCCGAACAGACACCCGTAACGACCTAGTGAGGCTCCCCGAGGGGAGCGCTCATTCACACTGCTCCGCGATTATGCAGTCATTTGTCGGTCAGCTGAGGGGCTTAGTAGCTGGTGTTCTGCGAACTGCTGGATCCGAACAGGCACCGCCGAGCTGACGTCCGTGGCGTGCAGGGCGAGTGTCCTCTGGTGGGCTGACCTTATGACGACGTACCAGTGACAGCTCTCTTTGGGTTGGCAGTGAAGGGGCTATGGCGAGAAGAGGCCTGGTGTGCTGTGAACAGAGGTGGAGAGGGGTGGGGGGGGGTGGGCCAGGGCGGAATGGTGTTGCGTGTGTGTGTGTGTGTGTGTGTGTGTGTGTGTGTGGTGTGTTCATGCCACTTAAGGGCATACACACTGGGATGATCTCCCGCCCCCCCCCCCCCCCCCCTTACTGAATTGTAATGAAATTTGAGACAAGGATACCTGACAAAGTGTCTCCATCCGCAAACAAAAGCACATATATCGTTTACTCTGTTAGAAAAAAGCTGGGACCCTTCCAATTCACAACGTACATATGCTTCCCGCCCCCCCCTTCAAAGAGTCTGACAGACAGAATCAAGCATTACTTAAAACATTTAAAATAAGAGGGACAGTTCTCG
>JADBJO010008035.1:7500-17500 GCA_016801955.1 Conus betulinus
ATCCGCAAAAAGGGTTCGACCAATCAAATCGGAGAAACACGCATGTTCCCAGAACACGGTTTGAGAACAAAAAAAAACTGTTCGCCAATACAGTTTGCGAACCTCTCGAAACACGGTTTCCGAACATGTGTTTGTGCGGTTCAGATGCAAACTTGTTCGGAGTCTTCTGAAACATAGTTTGCAAACCGATTGTTAACAATGGGTTTTAAGCAGACCTACACAGAATATTGGGCTTTTTCCTGCAGTGAGCACGACCAGGCGCGAGCGATGATTCCAATCGACAGACAAACAGCCTACATGGAGAAGATGACGATGACAGAGAACGGCCACAGACACAAACGCGAGAATGACTGGCGAACTCAAAAGAGACTGAGGTATTTCCCCTACATGACATAAATTACAGCATTGGTACACACACACACACACACACACATTCTCTCTGTCTCTCTCTCCCTCCCTCTCTCTCTCACACACCATACACACACCCTTCCATCCTCCCTCCCCCCCTCTCTCTGTCTCTCTACTATATGCATTGATTTATACCGAGACAGACAGAGAATAAGACAGGCAGACAGAAACCAAGAGAAAAGAGAAGAAAAAAGAAACAGAAAGAGGGAGAGAGACAGATCCAGACAGATAGACACAAAGAGAGAAACCTGAGACAGAGAGACAGAGAGAGAGAGAGAGAGAGAGAGAGAGAGAGAGACAGACAGACAGACAGACAGACAAACGGACTGACACAAGAGTGGTGTGGGGGAAGGGAGTTAACGATCTGTGTTGTCTTAGGGCCGGGAGCAAACGCGGCAACAAGTTCGTCAATCGGCAAAAAAAAAAAAAAAAATGTCTACCTATGTGTGTGTGTGTGTGTGTGTGTGTGTGTGTGTGTGTGTGTGTGTGTGTGTACGTGCGTGCGTGCGTGTGTGTGTGTGTGTGTGTGTGTGTGTGTGTGTGTGTGTGTGTGTATGAGAGAGAGAGAGAGAGAGAGAGAGAGAGAGAGAGAGAGAGAGAGAGAGAGAGAGAGAGAGATATATGTGTGTGTGTGAGTGTGTGTGTGTGTGTGTGTGTGTGTGTGTGTGTGTGTGTTTATATACATATATGTGTATGTGTGTGTGTGTGAGTGTGCGTGTGTGTGTGTCCGTGTCCGTGTGCGTGCGTGTGCATGCGTGCGTACATGCGTTTGTGTGCGTGCGTGCGAGCGTGTGTGTGCGTGCGTGTGTGTATATGTTCACCCTGGCCAGATTTGCACCTTCTCGAAGACAGTCTGGTGCCCTCCCCCCCCCCCCCCCCAATCCCCTCCGTCCTCCGCTATACCCTTTCCTCCTCCCCTCCCAAACCTCAATCACCAAACAATCCTGTTTTCGTGGCACAGACGAGTTACGTTCGGAAACGCATTTGACTGGAATGTGAACAAATCTGCGCAGTAGCTCCTCCAGAGAACGTTTCTGATTGCTGGTGTGCGGAAAGGGTGGGCTAGTGGGGGTAAGGAAAAGAGAGGAGGAGGTGTGTGTCGGGGTCGGGAGGGGGCGGGGGGGGGGGGGGGGGGTGTTCTAGTGGAAGGTTTGATTGGGAGGAAAGCATTTAATAGTTCGGTAAAGATGATCTTTCTAACATCAGTCCCTTATTAGCGAGATTGACATTGTTTACATTGACGATCAAGTGGATCACAAAGAGAAAGAAGCGAAATCAATGAAAGATCTCTCTCTCTCTCTCTCTCTCTCTCTCTCTCTGGTATAGATACATATATCGCACTTCTTTCCGGTTCCCAAACTGACCCTTTTGAAGGGCTATGTAGATTTGGATTTTCTCCAAGAGATGATGAGAGTATTTCTTCTTCTTTGTCTTAGTCTTCTTCTTCTTCTTTGTCTTCTTCTTCTTCTTTGTCTTTGTCTTCTTCTTTGTCTTCTTCTTCTTCTTCTTTGTCTTCTTCTTCTCTGCCTCCACGGGGACTCACCGTCAAACAATGTATCAGGTTCCTGCAGTTCTGTGGGTGACGTCAAAAGTGGCAAGGCTGTGGTGGTCTTCACAAATATTTTCCCTGTCCATTCCGGTCACGGCGTCACGGCGTCAGTCTGTCTGTCATGGCGTCAGTCTGTCTGTCACGGCGTCAGTCCGTCTGTCACGGCGTCAGTCTGTCTGTCATGGCGTCAGTCTGTCTGTCACGGCGTCAGTCTGTCTGTCACGGCGTCAGTCTGTCTGTCATGTTGTCAGTCCATAGGGTTGTTGTTTCTTTTTTCTTATTTCTTCCCGTCTTTCTGTCCGTCTCCTTCCTTCCACAGTGCCCTGCAGAGTTGATTTGGAGAGGCCACTGGACAGTTGATTTGGAGAGGCCACTGGACAGTTGATTTGGAGAGGCCATTGGGCAGTTGATTTGGAGAGGCCACTGAAGTTGATTTGGAGAGGCCATTGGACAGTTGATTTGGAGAGGCCATTGGACAGTTGATTTGGAGAGGCCATTGGATAGTTGATTTGGAAAGGCCACTGAACAGTTGATTTGAGAGGGCATTGGATAGTTGATTTGGAGAGGCCATTGGACAGTTGATTTGGAGAGGCCATTGGACAGTTGATTTGGAGAGGCCACTGGACAGTTGATTTGGAGAGGCCATTAAACAGCTGATTTGGAGAGGCCACTAAGATTTGGAGAGGCCATTGGACAGTTGATTTGGAGAGGCCACTGGACAGTTGATTTGGAGAGGCCATTGGACAGTTGATTTGGAGAGTTCACTGGACAGTTGATTTGGAGAGGCCATTGGACAGTTGATTTGGATAGGCCACTGAACAGTTGATTTGGAGAGGCCATTGGACAGTTGATTTGGAGAGGCCATTGGACACAGTTTTTGGAGAGGCCACTCTGACAGGGAAATTATTTGTCAAGACCACCAAAACCTTGCCATGTTTGACGTAACCGACAGAACTGTAGGCGGTTGTTGTTGTTGTTGTTGTTGTTGTTGTTGCTGTTGTTTTCCCAAACTGATGACAATGGAAATTCATAAGGTCTGATTTGCTGCTGGACGGTAGGAAGCGCTCGTTCATTGGTGGTCACGTGATCAGCATATTTGACAAAAAAGGACATCTAAAACGAGGCAGGGGAGAGTAAACAGTAAACAACACACAAGACGGGTAACTCTTGCTCCCACGAGTGGAAATGATTCCAGGCCTATTCGCTGCATACGAATGCAGCTGACGACAACACCAAAATCACCTAGCAGACAGTACACGGAAGAATACCGTGTGCCCTGTGTTGCCACTGACACCAAATCACCTAGCAGACAGCACACAGAAGAACACGGTGTGCCCTGTGTTGTCGTTTCCTGCCGGGCGAGCTGAAGTCGTCAGGAGTATTCACTTGCGGTTACGGCCCAGTACATCTGACCTTCAGTATCTACATGTTCACCGCAGTACAGGTGGTCTGGTCTATTGCCCAGTTCCATGCTGCAGGTGGATGAATGCCGCCAGACAGACCAGCTGTTTCCCGCGGAGGCTCAGATAGGAGGCGAACGTTGACACTAGACAGGCATAATAAAATAGTTATGGTTCAGCGCTGCTCACCAGGCAGAATTCGATAGCTCCCATATGCTGAAGGTGAAGGGTTGAATATTACACTTCAAACACTGGCTTCTTTAGCTCTCGCTTCTCCACTCCGCCATCCCGCTCCCTTCCTCCCTCTCCACCCCTCCTTTACTTCCCTGTTTTAGAGTACCCTTCCCACCCTCCTTTTCTTCTCTCAATTAGTGTTACCCTCTCCACCCTCCTTTTCTTCCCTCAGTTAGTGTTACCCTCTCCACCCTCCTTTTCTTCCCTCAGTTAGTGTTACCCTCTTCTTCCTCCTTTTCTTCCCTGAATCAGTGTACCCTCTCCACCCTCCTTTTCTTTCCTTCCCTCAGTTAGTGTTACCCTCTCCAGCCTCCTCTTCTTCCCTGAATCAGTGTACCCTCTCCACCCTCCTCTTCTTCCCTCAGTGTACCCTCTCCACCCTCCTTTTCTTCCCTCAATTAGTGTTACCCTCTCCACCCTCCTTTTCTTCCCTGAATCAGTGTACCCTCTCCACCCTCCTCTTCTTCCCTCAGTTAGTGTACCCTCTCCACCCTCCTTTTCTTTCCTCAATTAGTGTTACCCTCTCCACCCTCCTTTTTCTTCCTGAATCAGTGTACCCTCTCCACCCTCCTCTCTTCTTCCCTCAGTGCACCCTCTCCACCCTCCTTTTCTTCCCTCAATTAGTGTTACCCTCTCCACCCTCCTTTTCTTCCCTGAATCAGTGTACCCTCTCCACCCTCCTCTTCTTCCCTCAGTTAGTGTACCCTCTCCACCCTCCTTTTCTTTCCCTCAATTAGTGTTACCCTCTCCACCCTCCTTTTCTTCCCTCAATTAGTGTTACCCTCTCCACCCTCCTTTTCTTCCCTCAATTAGTGTTACCCTCTCCACCCTCCTTTTTCTTCCCTCAATTAGTATTACCCTCTCCACCTCCTTTTCTTCTCTGAATCAGTGTACCCTCTCCACCCTCCTCTTCTTCCCTCAGTTAGTGTACCCTCTCCACCCTCCTTTTCTTCCCTGAATCAGTGTTCCACTCTCCACCCTCCTCTTCTTCCCTCAGTTAGTGTACCCTCTCCACCCTCCTTTTCTTCCCTCAATTAGTATTACCCTCTCCACCCTCCTTTTCTTCCCTCAATTAGTGTACCCTCTCCACTCTCCTTTTCTTCCCTGAATCAGTGTTACGCTGCATGCGCTCTCACGTGTGTGTGTGTGTGTGTGTGTGTGTGTGTGTGTGTGTGTGTGTGTGTGTGTGTGTGTGTGTGTGTTGTGTGTGTGTGTGTGTGTCTGTAGGTTACAGTGAGTTAGTGAGTGAATCTGTGTGTGTGTGTGTGTGTGTGTGTGTGTGTGTGTGTGTGTGTGTGTGTGTGTGTGTGTGTGTGTGGTGTAGTTACAGTGAGTTAGTGAGTGAATCTGTGTGTGTGTGTGTGTGTGTGCGTGCGTGCGTGCGTGCGTGCGTGCGTGCGTGCGTGCGTGCGCGTGCGTGTGTGTGTGTGTGTGTGAGTGAGTGTGTGTGTATCTGCTTTGCATTTGAAAGATCTTGAAGGCTATCTGAAAGATAATGGGTGTTGATCATTAGAAATTAGGCTTTCTTTCGATATTGATATAAACGAATTTTGTCAAACTTTTTGTCTTGTTATACGCAGATGACGCAATTATATTTTCAGAGACAGTGGGACTGCAAAAAGCACTAGATTCCTTGCAATTACATTGTAATAAGAGGATGCTAACAGTTAACACTGCTAAAACTAAAATAATGATCTTTAACAGTGCAAGGCTAAATAAACAGGACACATTTAATTATGGACATGAACACGTGGATGGTGTCACCAGCTTCAAATATTTAGTGGTAGATTTTAATCGAATGGGTTCTTTTTTGCTAAATGTAAGAAAAACACTTTTGATAAAGCGTCATTAGCCATGTTTAAATCAATACAAAAGGCAAGAACAAAGGATTTACCCATCCATGTTAGTTCAGATTCATTTGATAAAATGATTGTTCCAGTATTACTGTGTGGTTGTGAAATATGGGGATACGAAAATCTGAATACTACTAATAAATTTCAGCTAAAAATTTTCAAAATATGTATTTTGCTTAAAGAGAAGTAAAATGGCAAACATGATTTATGGTGGTGCAACAGGGCGTTATCCTTCATCAATTAGTCTTTGTCTGAATGATTCGCTTTCGGGCTAGTTTGGTTCAATCTCCTATTGAAAAAAAATGTCGGGTTAGGTTCTATTCTTTCATGTTACATTTGCACAATAACGCAGTAACTGTGTTTCCCTGGTTAACGTGCATTAAACCATACTTGTACAATCTGGTTTTGACTGTGTTTTTGGAGCAATCAATATTTTACAGACGTAAATCCATTATGTAGGAATGTAAAAAATAGTTTGTAATACTCGTTGCGTCAAACGTGGCCACATGACATTGTAACTAGTGGTAATGTTTTTTTTTTATTTTTTTATTTTTTTATTATTTTTTTTTTTTTTACAAAGTTTTATTCATCTGATTTGAGAAGTATATATCTAGCTTACCAGATACTTATATTTACCTTCTCATCAAATCTAGATGTTCTAATCATAAATTACCAATTGAAGTAGATCGTCGATTTGCTATTCCAAAAGAAGAAAGGTTATGTAATAAATGTGATATGTCTGCAAAAGGTGATGAACTTCATTTTGTCATGGAATGTTTCATCATACGTTGAGTTGCGCAACACGTATTTGCCAAAAAGATTTCTCTCCCAAAAATCTGTCTATATTTTTTGTCAGATGATGTCTTCTACTAATCGAAAAGAAATGTTTCTATTGTCAAAGCGTTGTAGCTTGTTGGTCTATGTCAGCATTGACTTGCAATTCATGTTTTATCTTGGCTTGTTTGTTTTCCTTTTCCTGTTATTGCTTCAAAATCACCCTTCCTCCATACCCCGATGGGGGCGAAAAGAATATTGTTGCTGTTGTTGTGTTGTTGTTGTTGTTGTTGTTGTTGTGTGCGCGCGCGCGCGTTCGTCTGAGCGCTTTTGTGTCAGAAACCCAGATTTTTTCCCCCACAGATCCCGTACAATCTTAATGTCGAATCAGCTTGTAGAAAATAGACTTTCCCCCCCATTTTTCTCTTCAAGCATTCTGCGGATTAGTGTTACAAACTGTACTGGTGATGTTTGGCTTCTTTCCAGAAAACATAACCAAGTTAAAAACGCACTTGAAAATCTGAGGAACCCACCCATGAGATGTGTGTGTGTGTGTGTGTCTGTGTGTGCGTGCGCGTGCGTGCATGCGTACGTGCCCGCGTGCGTGTGCGCGCGCATGCAAGCGTGTCTGTGTGTGTGTTCGTGTAAGCGCGTGAGTGGTCGTGCAAATGTGTGTGCATGCGTGCGCGCGCGCGCGTGTGTGTGTGTATGTGTGAATGTGTGTGAGCGTGCGCGCGCGTGTGCGGACACGAGCGTGTAAGCGCTCGCGTGTGCGCCTCTGTGTGTGTGTGTGTGTGTGTGTGTGTGTGTGTGTGAATACATTATAACATTAATATGTGTACTGAGCCACTAAACTGGCCAAGTATTGCAGTCTTCAACTTGCCAAGTATCGTAACCGCTTGTCATTGGCCAACAGCTTTCATTTGTAGACCGAGTTTGTCCTTCGACCAATAGCTAAACATCTCTCTCTCTCTCTCTCTCTCTCTCTCTCTCTCTCTCTCTCTACAACAATAATATTGTTTGGAACGTTTAGCGTCCCGTTTGTGATTTGTACAGCATAATAAACAGACCAGTTTGAAAGCTGGCTTGAAGCCAACCATTCTGTCGGCTGAGAAAAAAAAAAGTACTGGAGGTGTTTTCTCAACTTGTTTATTTCTCTCACCCATTCCTTTCATCATCATCATCATCATCATCATCATCATCATCATCATCACTATGACCCTCACCAACATCGTTTTCATTGCCACGCACATCCCTCCCACCAAACAAAGGAGCATCATCATCATTAACATCGTGTTCTCCACCTCCACAACAACATTATAACCCATATCATCATCAGGATCAGGAACTACATCAGCATCATCATTATTATCATCATCATCATCATCAGCGTCATCATCATCATCATCATCATCATCAGCGTAATCATCATCATCATCAGCGTCATCATCATCATCATCAGCAGCAGCAGCAGCGTCATCATCATCATCACCATCCTCAGCATCATCATCATCATCATCATCATCATCATCATCATCACCGTCACCATCATCTTCATCAATACCCCCTCCTCCTCCTCCTCATCACCACCATCATTATTGTCGTTATCATCATCAGCAGCAGCAGCATTATCATCATCATCAACATCAACATCATCATCATCATCATCCACCACTATCATCGTCATCATACCCAGGGTTCCATCCCAAGCTAACTAACCGCCCTTGATCACATGAACACGACACAGGCCCGGGAAACGGAGCACCTGCTGCGCTGGCCAAATGAAAACGATCATTGCTCTCAGGGTCGCCCCTGTCAGAGGCTGACCTTCAGTCTCAGGTCACGTTGGCTCCGCTTTGGAAGCCGATGGATTGCCGCCGCCACAGAGCAAATTTCATGGGGCGATGATTCATCCCAAGCACCGGAACACCCCATGAGGCCGGACCCTAACCCTCTCCTCCCCTCATTCAACGGAAAACTGCCAGACATTTTAATAGAAAACAGGTCTAGACTTGCACGTTAACTCTTAATGGTTGCTTAAGGGAATGTTTTCTTGAACCCCTCCCCCCATCCCACCCCCACCTCCAAAGGAACAACAACAACAAAAAAAAGTCTTCATGCTATACAAAATAAGCGGAACAGAATCTTCAGTACGTCAGGCATTTTGATCTAATTACAAGCATGGATTATTTTGGCCCCGCGGATTTCGCTGGCGTGCATGTCGTGGTCACAGAGGACTAGTGATGACGAACACGTGGCTCGTGATTCTCGCTGCACATCGCACGAGCTGGGGTGCGGGCGTGGATCAGATCTCCAGGTCGGAGGAACATTCCGCCCTTCGCTGAACTCTCGCAGATCGTTCTCTTCTGCTGTTACATGGAACGTCCTATTCTGGCGTTGCAAAGAACGTCATACACAGAACGCCATATTCTGCTGTTACATAGAACGTCATACACAGAACGTCATTTTCTGCTGTTACATGGAACGTCCTATGCTGGCGTTGCAAAGAACGTCACACACAGAACGCCATATTCTGCTGTTACATAGAAAGACGTATTCTGCTCTTACATAGAACGTCATGCACAGAACGTCCTATTCCGCTGTTACACAGAACGTCCTATTCCGCTGTCACACAGAACGTCCTATTCCGCTGTCACACAGAACGTCCTATTCCGCTGTCACACAGAACGTCCTATTCCGCTGTCACACAGAACGTCCTCTTTCGCTGTTACACAGAACGTCCTATTCCGCTGTCACACAGAACGTCCTATTCCGCTGTCACACAGAACGTCCTCTTTCGCTGTTACACAGAACGTCCTATTCCGCTGTCACACAGAACGTCCTATTCCGCTGTCACACAGAACGTCCTCTTTCGCTGTTACACAGAACGCCTCTTTCGCTGTTACACACAGAACGTCCTCTTTCGCTGTCACACAGAACGTCCTCTTTCGCTGTTACACAGAACGTCCTATTCCGCTGTCACACAGAACGTCCTCTTTCGCTGTTACACAGAACGTCATAGTGTGCTGTTACACAGAACGTCAAATTGTGCTGTTACACAGAACGTCCTATTCCGCTGTCACACAGAACGTCATATTGTGCTGTTACACAGAACGTCGTATTGTGCTGTTACACAGAACGTCCTACTCCGCTGTCACACAGAACGTCATATTGTGCTGTTACACAGAACGTCGTATTGTGCTGTTACACAGAACGTCCTACTCCGCTGTCACACAGAACGTCATATTGTGCTGTTACACAGAACGTCGTATTGTGCTGTTACACAGAACGTCCTATTCCGCTGTCACACAGAACGTCATATTGTGCTGTTACACAGAACGTCGTATTGTGCTGTTTACAAAGAACGTCCTACTCCGCTGTTACACAAAACGTCCTACTCCGCTGTTACACCAAAACGTCCTATTCCGCTGTTACACAAAACGTCATTTTGTGCTGTTACACAGAACGCCATTTTGTGCTGTTACACAGAACGTCATATTGTGCTGTTACACAGAACGTCAAATTGTGCTGTTACACAGAACGTCCTATTCCGCTGTTACACAGAGCGTCCTCTTCCGCTGTTACACAGAACGTCCTCTTCCGCTGTTACACCGAACGTCTTCTTCCGCTGTTACACCGAACGTCTTCTTCCGCTGTTACACCGAACGTCCTCTTCCGCTGTTACACCGAACGTCTTCTTCCGCTGTTACACAGAACATCCTATTCCGCTGTTACACAGAACGTCCTATTCCGCTGTTACACAGAACGTCATATAAAGCTGT
>JADBJO010008035.1:25000-32500 GCA_016801955.1 Conus betulinus
GTTAGGTGTATTTCAAAAGATCGTGTGAATAAGTTTTCTTTTTTAATTTTTTAAAAAAATGACCTTTGAGTTGACTCAACGCGGTGACAGCCCTGCTATGGCCCTTTGCGGTCGGCTGAGCTATAGGCAACATTAAATCCCCCCCCCCCCCCCCCCCCCCCCCCCCGTTTCCGCGGGGGGGAAAACAGTTATCTCTGAGTAAAACAAACAGCCATGATCGTTCAGATCACAGTTCTTTCCTCTGTTTTGCCGCCGACCCTATTTTGCGCTTGCCAGGTTAAACAACGATCATATCCGTAGTCCCTGTGAACAATAGGTTCCACGCAAAACACCGTTTCCCTCCGGGGAACAAGAATAACGGTCATCATTCTAACGACAGTACAGAAAATGGTCCTGATCCTCAGAAAAAAAAAAAAGACAGGGAAAATCGTCATTATGTTCAAGAGAACTCGGACAACGGTTGATCCCTAGGAGCATAACTGTTTTCCCTCTTTTGGTTCTTTTCCTCGAGGACCATAGCTGTTTTTATAGAAGGAACACAGTGGGTTGTGTTTTGACGCTAGTATGCTCCCATCAGGTCCGAAAATTGTCTGTCGTCGTCGTCGTAGTAGTAGTAGCAGCAGTAGAAGTAATAGTAGTAGTTGTTGTTGTTGTTGTTTCTGTGGATGTGTTAGCCCCGTTTTCGTTGTGGGAAGTGAGGGGGCAAGTTGGCAGGAAAGCGTTGAAGTGTCATGGTGGCTGTACCATTGTGTACTTGTCAATGTCTCCGTCCAGTGCAGAACTCTGGCACTATTTAGGTATCCAATCAACTTTCATCACAATCATCTGGCACAATCAGGTTATCCAATCATCAGTCACTACAGTCATGTAGGTCACTTCACACGAATTTAAAAACGGACAGACAGAAAGAACAGGTTTTTAAAGATGATAAAAACAGCCAACTAAGACTAAACCCAACCAACCCCATCATTCCCTTCTTCCCTCTTCCTCCCCCCATCCCCCCTCCCCTCTCTGTCTGTCTGTCTGTCTGTCTCTCTCTCCCTCCCCCTCCTCCACTCAGCATAACCACCAACTACTCTCCGAGAACCAAAGATAATAAAGCTGTCACCACTTTTCTTCTTCAGATCGCTCTGTTTACACGCTCGCTAATGACTTTCTCCGCCGACTGCGGCTCCTGCAGGAGCTTACCCTCCCTCCCCTCCCCCTCCGGCAATGATTTTCTCCTCACTCGTGTCGGCGCTTCATCAAGTCCTTTTTACCGGACTCTGCTTTAGCCGGCTGTCAGAGCAACTATACCAGGCTGCACACTCGACATGCAAATACTGAGGGCACTCATAAGAACCGCAGAGGCACACTGTCAGGCCCATCTCTCGGCCGGGCGTGTTGTCAACTCTGCCCAGTCTATGACATAGCCCCGTGCGGGAAGAACTCAAGACACCACTGTTGACGGTCAGCACAATCTCTGTTCCATCTGTTGGTGACGCTCTGTGGCCTCCTCTGACAGATGGCCACGCACAGATCTGTCTGCTCTCTGATGTTGTCCACCCATTTCTTTTTCTTTTTCATTCATTTTTTTTTTGTCTGCCCCCCCCCCCTCCCCCCTACACTCCCTTACCCTCCCCCTTCACTACCTACCAGCACCACCCTTCTCTTCCTTTGCCGGCACCGAGGCCATAGTGGATGGTTTTGGCCAAAACTGATTTTGTCACGAAACGCGCTCGCAACCTACCATTTTAACATGGTCGTCTTGACAATAGTGAAAAGGTCGCCATATCCAACGATGCGGCACTTCCTCATTTATTATAACGATTTTTTTTTTTTTTTTTTTTTTACCAAAATCCAAGATGTTGTGATAACATCTGATTCCCAGGATCTGGATTCACCAGTGAGACAATCTGCAGAAGTGTCCAAGCTTCACAGAGCGTTGTTTGTCCTTCGCAGGCCAAGATGATCACGACTTCTGCTATCACTGGGAGCTGGTGTGTGCACGAGATGGCTGATCAGGCCGATCCTTACACTGAGCAGTCTGTTGCAGTGCGGACAGGGCAGACTTGGAGGGGATCCAGGCTGAAGGTGGTGTTTGCTCTTTTCTTTTCCAGAAGCTGATTTTTTTGGTTTTTTTTTTTTTTTTTTTTTTTGCTCCTGTGCCTCCAAGTCTGTGCAAATAAGGAGATGACCAATAAAGTCATAACCCTGAATATTCATCTACAAGAGGACGAGGTTCCTGTCAGGCTTTTTCGTGCTGCTGCTGTTGTCTGCCCTGAGTTAGAAGTCTGAGGCAGGTACTTCATCGCTAACTATGGCATCTCAAGCACTTGCAGCTCTTGAACGTTTCCAGTCACTGGCCCTCCAGTCTGATTTTTTCGTGTTTCGGTCGCATCTTCTGCGCCACTTGAGCAGCATTGCAGCCATGCCGCTCATTCCGACTCCCCGGCACTGGCAATCCACAGGGGAGCAGTCAGTGTCGTGTCGTCAAGAGGCAACCCACGGAGGAGACACTGCACTGCTGCCGAGTCACTTCGGTGGTGTTCAGTGGGGAGTGTTCTGATCCAACATACGCAGAACACACCTACCTGGCCTCCTACGGACGACAATAATTGCTTAGTCGCAGAGCTGGTGTGAGCGAGCTCTTCCCATTCTTGATTTCTTACTCAAGCTCCCGACGACCTGGGCCTCGATTTGTACCTTCTGGGCACTAATCTCCGTGCCGGGCACCTGAACTAGTCAGTCAGGGCGCTCGTCAAAGTCCAGTTCACTCCTCCTGACCAGTTTGGCCACTGACACAATGAGTCAAACATAAGCCGGTAATTGTCCTGCCAGTGCACATAAAACGAAACAAGGCAGAACCAGAGAGAGAGAGAGAGAGAGAGAGAGAGAGAGAGGAGAGGAGAGAGAGAGAGAGAGGAGGGGGGGGGGAGAGAGAGAGGAGAGAGAGAGAGAGAGAGAGAGAGAGAGAGAGAGAGAGAGAGAGAGAGGGGGGGGGGAGACCTTAGAGGAGAGAGAGAGAGGGAGAGAGAGAGAGAGAGAGGAGATTAGAGGGGGGTTGGGGGTTAGTTAAATATACAGAGACTGAAGGGGGCCCAAGACTGATTTGCAAATCTTTTGACTATAGAGGTATAACAAACATACCATGACTGACTGCAACATCTTTTGACTCATAGAGTATAACAAACCTACCATGACTGACTGCAAAATGGAAATTGACTATAGAGTATAACAGGCTACAGGGGAGTTGCAGGGTTCTTTTTGACTGGGGGTATAACAAACATACCATGATGACTGCAACTTATGCTCTTTTATACCTATTGAGCTGTTAACATAGAGTATAACACACAATAGGGTTGACTGACTGCAACATCTTTTGACCTATAGAGTATAACAAAATACCATGACTGATTGCAACATCTTTTGACTAGAGTATAACAAACATACCATGACTGATTGCAAACATCTTTTGACTATAGAGTATAACAAACATACCATGACTGATTGCAACATTCTTTTGACTATAGAGTATACTAACCATGACTGGCAACAGAAATTGAATGGAAAATGGTTTATTCAGTCCAGGCTACATACCATGACTGATTGCAACATCTTCTCTATACAGTATAACAAATTAATGACAAAAAAAAACTAAAGATGCATCAGCATGCTCATGACTGATTGCAACATCTTTTGACTATAGAGTATAACAAACATACCATGACTGACTGCAACATCTTTTGACTATAGAGTATAACAAACATACCATGACTGATTGCAACATCTTTTGACTATAGAGTATAACAACATACCATGACTGATTGCAACAACATCTTTTGACTATAGGGTATAACCAAACATACCATGACTGACTGCAACATCTTTTGATATAGAGTATAACAAACCTACCATGACTGATTGCAACATCTTTTGACTATAGAGTATAACAAACCTACCATGACTGACTGCAACATCTTTTGACTATAGAGTATAACAAACCTACCATGACTGACTGCAACATCTTTTGACTATAGAGTATAACAAACCTACCATGACTGACTGCAACATCTTTTGACTATAGAGTATAAACAAACCTACCATAACTGATTGCAACATCTTTTGACTATAGTGTATAACAAACATACCATGACTGATTGCAACATCTCTTTAACTATAGAGTATAAACAAACATACCATGACTGACTGCAACATCTTTTGACTATAGAGTATAACAAACATACCACAACTGATTGCAACATCTTTTGACTATAGAGTATAACAAACATACCATGACTGATTGCAACATCTTTTGACTATAGAGTATAACAAACCTACCACGACTGATTGCAACATCTTTTGACTATAGAGTATAAACACATACCATGACTGATTGCAACATCTTTTGACTATAGAGTATAACAAACCTACCATGACTGGTTCCAACATCTTTTGACTATAGAGTATAACAAACATACCATGACTGATTGCAACATCTTTTGACTATAGAGTATAACAAACCTACCATGAATGACTGCAACATCTTTTGACTATAGAGTATAACAAACATACCATGACTGGTTACAACATCTTTTGACTATAGAGTATAACAAACCTACCATGACTGACTGCAACATCTTTTGACTATAGAGTATAACAAACATACCATGACTGGTTCCAACATCTTTTGACTATATAGAGTATAACAAACCTACCATGACTGATTGCAACATCTTTTGACTATAGAGTATAACAAACCTACCATGACTGATTGCAACATTTTTTGACTATAGAGTATAACAACATACCATGACTGATTGCAACATCTTTTGACTACAGAGTATATAACAAACATACCATGACTGGTTCCAACATCTTTTGACTACTACAAAGTATAACAAACATACCATTCAGTCAGTATTAACTTTCACTTTCTGTAACTTCAGTCGCACGCCTTTCAAATGCCGTATACAGATACATGCATACATTCTTCGGCACAGTTTTGCTACTATTTGCCACAGAGAGAGTGAGAGAGTGAGAGAGAGAGAGAGAGAGAGAGAGAGAGAGAGAGAGAGAGAGAGAGAGAGAGAGAGAGAGAGAGACAGAGAGAGAGAGAGAGACAGACAGACAGACTGACAGAGACAAACAGAGACAGAGAGAAACCCTGCATCCCGTCTAGACAACGCGCCTCTCACTCTCACAACCTTGAGATCGGGGGACTGAGGGGGCACAGGGAACTCTCTTCCAACAGAAATGAACTGATCTCCAACGTGGGTCTCACAGAGACAGGCAAATCTTCCCTTCAAAAGAAGACAGGTGATCACGCCCCTGAAAACACAATGCTCTCTAAATAATGGTAACTGTCTCTCAAAACTTGTTCCCCCCCCCCCCCTCTCCTCCTCACGATCACCCTCCAACCCCCCTCCATTTTTCCCATTTTTTCCGGGCATTGTAAAGAAAGCAGATATAGAAAGGCATAGCTGGGGGAGAGGCAGCGGACACAACAGTTGTTTACGTTTTTGTTCGTTTCTTCCAATTGCGGGCGTGTAGCCCGCGCACAGACTCCCGCGGAAACGGTCTGGCTGATGCTCCTTCTGCAGCTGTTAGCCTCGTTCGTTTCTCTTTCCGTATCACCTGTTTCCCGTTGTGACGTCATTAAGGGCGATGACGTCACTTCCATTTCCCGTCCAGGCACGCGTGCCGAGCACCCACGCACGGTCGATAGCAACTTTTCGTTTATTGCAGTGTGTATGTGTGTGTGTGTGTGTGTGTGTGTGTGTGTGTGTGTGTGTGTGTGTGTGTGAGAGAGAGAGAGAGAGAGAGCGAGAGAGAGAGAGAGAGAGAGAGAGAGAGAGAGAGAGAGACTCGAGAGGAGAGAGAGAGAGAGAGAAAGAGAGAGAGGAATCAAAGTGTTATGAAAGGAAAAAAAGAACGGTATGCGGTGACGACGAAAATGAGAAGGGGAAGGTTGAAATGAGGCTAGCTGACTATCTTAACTTCCAGCGATCTTCGCCCTGCTGGGTGGGAAACGGCGCGTGAGTGACCCGTCGTCATCACCATCATCATCGTCGTCGTCGTCGTCGTCGTTGAAATTATCCTTCAGACGACATCACTACTTTTTCATTTTCATCCACGAGGGCTTCAAAGCATGACCGTCAGTCAATCATCATCGTAACCACCATTCTTGTATTGTTGTTGCTGTTATTGTTGTTTGTTATCATTATCATTATTATTCTTCTCATGATTATCATTGTTATTATAATCATCATCATCATAACCACAATTCTTTTATAGTTGTTATCATTATCATTATTATTGTCATGATTATCATAGTACTATAATAATAGTAATAGCTATTATTACCATTCTTCTTATTATTGTTGTTTTTGTGTTCATCATTATAACTACTACGATCATTGTTGTTATTGTCGTTGTTTGTTATTTCATTGTCATTACTCACCACTGACAAATAATTACTCTGATGATTAATTAGAAAAGGAGAGAAGCCACAGGAAGCGGGCTGTTGATGCCAGAGAACAGGAGACGCTGCAATTCTGCTAAGTCGTTTCGGTTGGCGTTCAGTTACGCCTGTTCTTATTCAGCGTAAAAACAGAGAAACAACCCCGACCCCCAATGCCCCTGACTGACAATAATTCGTTTTTTCGCGGTGCCAGCATGGCTCAGCAGCATCCTCCTCCGGTGGGGTGGGGGTGGAGGGGGGGGGGGGGGGGGGGGGGGGGGGGGCAGCACGTCCATCAAACGACAGCCCGCATACACTGGGCTATGCCCACTCTGTCACTCAAAGTCACCCTGGGCATTTGTTGTACAGACAGGAAATCGACTCTTTCACTCAAAGTCACCCTGGGCATATGTACAGACAGGAAATCGACTCTTTTCACTCAAAGTCACCCTGGGCATATATACAGACAGGAAATCGACTCTTGTCACTCAAAGTCACTCTGGGCGTATGTACAGACAGGAAATCGACTCTGTCACTCAAAGTCACCCTGGGCGTATGTACAGACAGGAAACCGAAACATGTCAACGCTGGGGGGCGAAGCGCTGAAGAGTCACGGAATTTCAGACCTCTATCCTGAAACATGATGAAGGTGATGAAACCGCTGTATGTATGTACGTATTCCATGACGTATGTCCTAGCGCCACGCCAGGCCCGAGAGATACAGACACCTGCAGTGTTGGTCAAGGAATTCTATCAAATGAGATTAAACTGCAATGTGTGGTTACGGTATCTCTATGTAACCCCCGTGCCACAATCAGCTCTACTTAGGAGTCGGTCGGGCGGAGTAATCCAAAAAAAAACATGGCTCTAATGGGATTCCAACGCAGACCTCCCAGTCAGCAAGTTCGCAACGCTAACAACTGCACCCCGGGTGCCAGTCAAAGCGAATCATTAAGACTACCACGGGGTTTTTGAACGCTCAACTTTTGACTGCGAACTTGGATGCTCTAAATACCGACTCAGCTGACACCCAATTTTCTGTTTGCTTTGACGAATTG